>MU226259.1:788334-815448 GCA_018584345.1 Thuja plicata | reverse complement strand
TTGACAAGGGCTTTGGAAGAAGATGGATGGAGAGATCACCAAAAGGGCACTTTTTTGGCTTGAATCCTTCAATGGCCTCCAATGGATCTCCTTCATGCAAATGAATACTTGAGAATGATGGATGCTTGCTTCAAATATTGCTTAATTTCTTGCTTGGACTTCACTTCATAAGGATGCTTGATGCTTGATTAGAAGACTTCAATTGCTTGATCATGGTTAGATAAAATGAGAGGAGAAAGCTCCCTTTTTAATGAAACTAGGGCACAATCTTCTAAGGAGGCCTACATAGGATAATTAAATTATCATTTAAGCCTTTACCCCTAGGAGAGGACCTATATTAAATATAATTTAGGAATTAACCAATTCGGAACCCGAAACAGTCGACCCAGAAGCGAGAATAGACTTTTTGTGAAGACTGACATCACGAAAACCAAAAGTTCCTAGGATTTGGACCTTGGGACAGGGTCAAGGTTGGCCTTGTCCTAGGAAAATGCCAAGGTCAACCCTATCCTAGGGCAGGGCTAAGGTCAACCCTATCCTAGGAGGTCGACCCTGTCCCCAGATCCCAAGATCATAGGTCAGAGACCTAGAATGTAGAATTTAGGTCAGGAAAAGGAGGTTAGAAAGGCAGGTCAGGGGGAATCCATGTCAAGATCAGGAACCCATTTAGAGGCACTTTTCATGACCCCAAACCACTCACTCGGAAGGCTAAACTAGTCTCCTATGGAAGTGTTTCCATTTTTTGACTATACAACCCCTAACCTTGTTGGAAGTTTAATAATGGGGAAAGCAAGATACTGAGAGGGGGGTGAATCAAATCTTAAAACTTAACCACTTAAAAAAAATTTATCCACATTCATACATATATGAATTTAACCTAACATCAGATAGCATCAATAACATGAAATATGTAACTCATAACATATAATTTTGGTAACCCACAAACCCAAATAGGTAAAACTGGGGTGGGGATGACACCCACAAAATCTTCACTACTGCAGCAATAAAGTGTGCCTATTAGGGCTACAAGAGTTTGATTGCAACATGCAATCTACCTGGTTAAAGGTCTATTCAGTTAAGAACTAAAGATCATTAACATATTCCTTGTTAAAGGATTTCAACTTATAGTAAAGTAAGCACTCTGCTAGGAGATTTAAAACGGTTTGCTAGAACCACTCTATTAAGATATTTCACCTGATACACCTATTAGAATTTTCCAAGTAGTGATCCTTCATTATGCACTCAGATGTTGATGATGGATTTTCTCTTTCCAAAACCTTCTGTGATCTCTCAATCTGATATGTCTTTACTCTGTGTTTCACTGCTCTGTCATTCTGCTTGATCTAGGCTTCTTCTCAAAAATGACTTATTGTTCATCTCTCATGAACAATAACCCTTCTCTATATATCTCTCACACACACATATTTTCTAGGGTTAGAAGCAATCTTATATGTCTTTTCAGATCTGGCAACGAGATCTAGATCAATGATCAAGATCTATTGTTTATGCCTCCAATGCATTCTGATTTCCTGATTGACTCCATGCCAGGCATAGTATAAAACAATTAAATGTGTAATTAACTTAGTAGACAATTATTAAATGTGTATAAATGTCAGCCCAAATCTCATACAAGTTGGCCTAAACTGTTTACATCAAATTTTGAATCAATCTTGACATGTATGTAAAAATTGTTATGCTCGGCACTTAACATCTCTGTCACTCGACACTTAATATTCTACTAGGCTCGACATGATGTAAATTAGCAACCTAAAAATTGCTCAGCAATGTTGCTTGGCCTTGAATGTTTAGCTCAGCCATAGTGATAACCAACTAAAACTACCTAAGTAAATGACTAAGTGTAGGTCACTAATCATCAACAAAACTTAGGGATTAACAATCTCCCCCTTTGATATTAGTGGAAAAAACACACTTATCATTTCGTTTCATTCCATCCAAAATATTGCCTAAGTACATACTATAATCCCCCTAGGAATGTACATCATACTACATACAAAAATTTACATAGTACACATGTCTTCAAAAAATATTTACATTTATACCTGTACTGATGTCCTTATGTTGTATCCTTGTCAGTTCTGTTAGATTCCCCCTTATTTTTGTCACTGATTGCAGGTGGGGTCAAGTTATACTTGTCCAAAACCTATTTATGAAGTTGTAAGGTGGACGCAAATGTAGTGTCCCAATTGTCCTTGACAAACTTCATAACCTCTATTTTCACTTCTAGCTCGGTAGCTAGACTTACTAAACTTTCTGCAGTGGTGAGATGAGAATCTCTCTTAACCAATTCATTTGCAGATGAAAGTTCTTTTTGAATGACCTCCAAATGAGGTATCAGAATTGTTTGAATAGTAATCAATTTGGTCCTAATCTAACCATCTTTAGCCATGAGCTCAGCTATCCTCCTTTGTGTATGATTCATTCTGTTAAAATGTAAGGAGCTAGTGCTAGCATCCATACTCAGTGAATTTCCAGTTGACTTTAAGTCTAGTTTCAATTTCTCTAAAGCCTATAGATTATCCTTTGTGAAGAATTCAACATCAGATAACCTCTTATACAAAGAATAAACATTTGTTGCAACTTCCTCCAAAATTCCTACAAGAGAAGAAAGTTCAACTTGTTTTACCGCAATCTCTCCTGATATTTTTGCTAGTACTTTGTTCTTGAATTTCCTCTCAGACCATTGCGAGAGCTTTTCATTGGCTTCAATGTTGTCATCATTTACCTTTTGTACAATATGAACTAACTGTTCAAGAATAGGGGCTTGAGGGTTTTCATCTTCCATGTCAAAAGATTTTACAAATATGTCTTTGATGTCATGTAACACTTGCTTTTGCTTATGTCCCCTTTTCAGTTCCTCCTGTCTTTTCTTCCTCTTAAGTAGTTCTTGAAGAGCCTCAATATGTTCATAAGACAAAACATTGGGATCCCATGGTGGAATCAGAATAAATTCATCTAATGTGACATCAAGAATCAGAGACTTCTTTCTCATAACTTTCCTCCTCTTAAATTCAAGTGAGCTACTGCTCGGCTTCATTTCTACAATACATTTTCTAGTTTCAATAGTAGTCACCATTGCATCTTTCAGTTCAGTCAAAATTGCTTGCTGATCAGGCATGCCTCCTATTTTAAGTCCTGTGGGAGTTGATGATGTAGAATGTGGTAGATCAACCAACACTTGTACTACCTCTTGTTCTTTAGGCTCATTGTTATTATCTCTTATCAACTCACTACTATCTAGAATTGATTCCATAACCTCTAAAATAGGTGAATGTTTTGTAATTGCCTCTTGTTCATTTTTTTTCTCCTTTTCTTCTTCCTTGAGCATCTTTATCCTCAGGTTCCTTTTGAGTTCTCTCTTCATCTTCCTCTATACTCTTTTCTCCTTCAACCTCAGTTGCCTTAATAGGTGATTCTATAGTTGAGTCTCTCGGCTTATCCTAACCCTCGGCATCTAGATTGCTAGAGTCATCAATTGTCACATCAATTGGACTGTCAATTGTCAGATCAACAATGTTAACTGTCTCTGTTTGTTCTTGTGCTTCTACTTCAGTCTTGTCAGGCTCAGTAGTAATTTGAACTATTGATTTCTGTGGTACAAGGGTGGTTTCAATTTCTTTAGCTTTTGGCTCAGATGTTCCTTCATCAGTCTGTTTCTCTTTTGGAGTAATCAATCCAAAAATTTCCTTCCAAATCCTAGTGCTCTATTGTACTATTCCATCAATATCATTTTTCAAAATAGCATAACCTCTTTGTTTAGGTATGAATTTATTCTTATACTCTTCAACAAATTTTTCTCTCTATTTCTTAGTCATCTCAGGAATGACTTGAGCTAATGTACCTTCTCTTATTTGTCTCTCAGTTGTGAGTGAAAATTCTAATTTTCCAGATAGAAAATCATATAATTCACTTGGCACATTGTTTCCTATCTCTATAGGAGTTAACTTTAAATTACACATCATGTCTAGAAGAGCTTCCTGAACTTTATGCTTATCTTCTACCTTTAGTTTTTCATACTTGATAAATTTAAAACTAGATAACCCTACATAATTTCTTAAATTCTCACATACCTCATTAATATTTGTGGGTCTCTTGAATAGTGTTGTTGGTATGTTGCTGGGTTCATTAGTTTCTATCTTATCTTCATCACTTTCTGGATCCAAATGCAGTTTCCTTCTTGGTCTCTTAACTTGTAGGCTCGGCACAACCTTTTTTGTAGATTTTTTCTTCGATCCTAAACTACTCTCTCTAATCTTCTTTACATAAAAATTTTTTTGCTCTACTGGTGATGTGGCAGCAGATGCCCTTGTCCTTGGATGATTTGAAATGGGAGGGGTAACTTTAGGTTTTGCCTTACTTGACTTGGTTACCTTGGCTACTATTGGTCTCTTTCCTTTTGCCTTAACAATAATCTTTTCTTCAGATTCACTGACTTCTACTTCTTTTCCTTTAGATACATCTTCTCCTTGTCCAATAGATATGTCTAGAGGTGCATCCTCTAGCTCCTCATCACTTGGCAAGCCAACAATCTTTTTCAGATTTTTCACAATATTTTTCCTCTTTCTCTCCATGGTTCCTGCCTTAAGATTCATGGATATCTTTGCCTTAGCTTCATCATAATTTTTGAATATTTTTTCTTTTGTATCAATCTCCTTTTCTAGGAGTGCTATGATAGCTACTGATGTTTCATCAATATTTTACTTCATAGGAAAATGGCTCCAGTCATGATACCCTAAGTGTCACAGCATGAATGTAAGTGCAATCTGTATCAACTAAGAAACATATCTCTTTATAGTGTTTTTCCACAAGTGAATTAGAAATTCTAGTCCTCAACCTCATTCTCTTTTTGAATTCCACCAAATAATTTCCCATAATACTACTAAAATTAATGCCTAATTGCTTAATACATTCACTAAGATGTATAGTAATAGGTTTGTCCTTCTTCCAAACAATATTTCCTAGTGTAGGAAATGACTTCTATACATAGAAGAATATACACATTAGTAAAGAGCCAAACTTACATGATGAGCTTTTAGCTTTTTTGATTGATAGTAAGTTCTTGGCTAGTTGTGTTGATTGTAGCTCGGCAAGGTCGTAGGTGTGATTCTTCTTGACTATCTTCCATGCCTGATCCATGGCTATGTAGGGAACACTATCCAGTCAGCTCGACTAATAGAACTTTTGTGCAATCACTGTCACTCCAAAGTCAAGCTCTAAATCTTCAATTGTAGAGATGGTCATACCTCTATTGTTCCAGATAGCTCCAGTGTTAGCTGCTATCTCTTCTTTCTTTTGATCTCTCATTGTTCATTTACCAGTGATAACAGGATATCCAGTAACTCAATGAATAATATCTTTTGTGACCCTTACTGTTCCATTGTCTAGCCACATATGCATATTGTGAACTCAACTTAGGACAACCTTAATCCATTCATCCTTGAAGTCTGGTAGAAAATCTAGGGCATGAGTTAACCCTTTGTTGGCTAAATGCTTGAATTCATCTTTCAGAATTCCATTTTCACATAACTTGTTGTAGGATTTCCTTAATTTGTTATCACCTACTTCACCAATTTTAACCATGTAACAAGATCTAACATCATGGATCATAAGTACCTTTGGTGAGATTGATGACAGGGCTCCGTTTAGATCACTTTGAATTTCACTTTCAGGAACGGCTTGAAATTTTGGTGGTGCACATCCATCACTCCTTTCTAGCTTAATTTGTTTCAGCTCCTCCTCCATTCCTTTGACTGGTGTGGAAGAACTTGCAGCCATAGTCTCTGAAATTAGGGTTCGAGAATGAAGAACAGAGTACCTCATCAAGTGACACTTCGCACTGTTCAACTTAGGGTTGCTGACAGCATGCTGACAAAATTTTTGAAACAAACTTTACTAAGATCAATTCTGCAACTTCTTTGATCGCTTTGTGAATTCTGAAAATCATAAGGTAAAATGAAGAATAGACTGTTCATCCTTATATAGACATGAAAGTTCAAGATAGGTAAGAAATAAATATTTTTCCCGTTAGGTTAGTGCAAGCTAGTTGTCATTGGCCGACTAACACAACTTGCATACCACTCGGCTTACCATACTTGGCCATCACACAACTTACCTAGCCAATCAACTTGGCACCTATAGTGCAGATAACTCTTCTTAGTACTTGTCACATACATGTCCTAGTACATCTTAACATATGCAGATATGGACTTTGGCACATTTAAATATTAGGAATTGATGTAAGATTTGAAATTTAAATGCAGTTCCTTACATACCTCTATTGCTCAGTTAGAGATGGTGTGATCACCTGATCCATTGGATTGGGTGACCTCAGCTTTAGTGGATTCACTGTTGCTCGGCTCTATTTTCCTTACCCATGTCTGGTTCATCTGTGATCTTATTTCTTCAACAGTAGGAGCAGGAACTCTTGTTCTACACTCTATCTTAGTGTGACCTATCTTCAAACAACTAAAACAGACTAAACTTCCATTCATCCAACTCATAGATTTCCCTCTGATATGTGTCTTTAAGAAATCTTTAGGTGCATGTCCATATTCTTCACAGTAATGAAAACTCTGCCTTGTATTATAATCCCAGTTGTAAGTGTTGCCTTTCTTAGATGCTTTTGTTTGTGTCTTTGATGTCCATTGTTGTTTAGCATTGGATCTATAGTCTTGTGGTTTATGACCATGTTTCTGACACTTGTAACAATAACCATTAAATCTTGGTTTGGGAGGTGCATCACTTGCTTCAGCCCAACATTCATGTGCTTTATGTCCAAATTTCTTGCAATTAAAATAGTAACCATTAAAATTATGTTTAGGATTGGACTTACCTTTCTTGCTTTGGCAAATGTTTTCTGTATGACCTGGTTTTCCATAGTGGTGGCAAACAGGCTTGTTGTGCTTGTCTTTATGGATTTGTTGAATCCTTTTCTTGTAAACAACACCTAATTACGTAGTCAGGGAATCTATTAGATACTTTGTGTGAGTGATGCTGACTTCTGTTTAGGATTTAGTTTTGATGGTTTAGTATATTGGATTAGTAAGTGGATGTAGATAATATCAGTATGAAGATTTATTAAGAGTTATGTTTATGCATATAGATTAGATGCAGATATTTTTTAAGTTAAATGAATCATCGATGTAAATGTGAGTGAATGTGTGTTCAATTTACATTATTGTATCTTGATATGTTTAAATGTTGATTTATTGGACCTACTGATGTGTGCAATGAGTGTGCAAAAAAAGTTGACCATGGTACTAATCGGGGATTCAGAAATGGACCTATGTGAAAATTGTGATGCTAAGGTCCTATCTATAAAAAGAGACATGGACCTTGTTGTATTGTATTTTTGTTCGTAAAAGTGTGGTGTATGATTGTAATTTATTTATTTGAGTAAATGTGTAATAATTCATGGTCATGTGAAATTATTGTGTCACTTGACACATGTGCACTCTATGTGTTGGCATGGCTAGTGAATGTGAGTAGCATAGGCTTAACCTTACCCAAGAGTTACCTAGTATAGTCCCAATGCTTACCCTAAGGTTTAGGAAGATAAGATTGACATAAGATTGAGTCAAGAGAGATTAGATTGAGTCTTGAGGGTTGGATTTTCGAGAGTTAACCTTGGGTGGAGTTTAGGAGGGTCATTTGGGATCCCAGGGAGTAACTAGGGTTAAAACTAACCACCCCACTTGGTACCTTAGGGGTTAGGGGTCATTTTCAGCCCATTAAGAGTCTTGAAACTCATTTATGACTCCCCTAAAGTCACCATTTTGGGAGGTGGCGAATTTGGAGAGTTGGAAGACTTTGGTTAAGCCATCCCTTCTTTCCTTACAAGAATTTAAGTCTTTTTATGAAGAAGGCAAGTGGGGAGGGTAGATGGATTAGAGTCTTCCCTCCATTTATGACTCCTGCTATTTTAGAAAGAATGTCTATATAAAGAAGGCCTTAGAGGGAGTTTTGGGTACACACCCACTCTCTACTTTTAGAGACATTCATTTGTAGGAGTAAGACTTGAGAGAAGGAGGAAGGATGAGAAGGAGAAGCTCTTCACAAACCACCTTGCATTTACAATAATTTGGATTTGAGGTGAGTTTCCTTTTTAGCATAGTTAGGAGTAGTTATTGTTTGCATATGTGCATAGCTTGAGAAATCCATGGTTGAATTTTATGTTATTGTTTTCATCTTCATGGGTTTTCATGGAGTTTTTGTGTTAAGTCTTTTATGAAGTTTTGGTTTACTCAATGTATATTTTATTGACTTCTTATTTATGTTGTATTTTATTTGTGCTCATACTTATTTTGGGAGTCTTTAAGGAACACTCATCCTTGGGAGGACAGAGTACCTTAGGAGGGTGATAGGTTGAGACACCAGGAGTGTAGAGTCTCCAAGTGTGGAGGGATAAACATGGGTATATGGGTGCCCATGATGCCAAGCATGCCTAAGGGAATTTGGGGGTGATAAGGAGAAGTTAGATGGCTAAAGGCAATGGATTGAACCTTGTGAAGGTTGGTTGTTTAAATTAATGTGTGAATTTATTATAGTTTATTATGCTTTGGCTTCTCCTCTTGGGCTAGTATACTATCACCCCACTTTTGGAGAAGGTTTCTTGGAGACCTCCTTCTTGTTAAACCTTGGGAGGGAATTTCTTGATGAACTATTCTTGGTTTCAAAATTGTGAATACTTGTTTTTATGTATGTCTCCCATTCATTTCTAGATCTTGTAGCTCGGGGGTGGCCTTGCAAAGGCCTAGGTTGGGAGGTGAGCCTCCATGGTCAACCAAAGATTTCTATGCAGGTTCAATTTGAAGCTTTTGGAAGGCTTGTGTTGGTGTTCTTTTGGGAACCCACATCTGGTGGTCTTGTGATCCATCTTTTTAAATAAGCTTATTTTTAAGCCAAAAATGTTATTATGAAGTCTTGTAAAGTTGTTTTGAGTAAGAGGGCTTTGTGTAAAAGTATTCCTATTTTTGTAAGTTGTAAATCAACTATGTTATAGAGAAGTATTTATGTGAATACAAAAGAGAGATTTTTATCTATTTTGTTTAAATAATATTGATGGTTAAATTATTTTTCAGTTATAATGTTGTTTCTTATTAGATTTAAAGAGAAATTGGAATCTTAAGGTTTATAACTTTAGATGGTGTTGTTAAAATATATATGTGACAAACTTTCAACTGTTTAAAATTTGTAAAATTTTTGCGAAGGTTTAGAAAGTTAGTATGTCTTCTTCTCCTATAGTTAATATAACATGATTAAAGAGAAATATATTATCAATGAGCTAAGGTTATAATGCCCAAATTTTGGGGCATGACAACAATCTATCTTGTTAAAGGATTTCAACTTATAGTAAAGTAAGCACTCTGCTATGAGATTTAAAATGGTCTACTAGAACCACTATGTTAAGAGATTTCACTCGATACATCTGTTAGAATGTTCCAATTAGTGATCCTTCATTATGCACTCAGATGCTGATGATGGATCTTCTCTCTCCCATACCTTATGTGATCTCTCCATCTAATATGTCTTTACTCTACTTTTCACTGCTCTATCATCCTGCTTGATCTAGGCTTCTTCTCAAAAATGATTTACTGTTCATCTCTCATAAACAACAACCCTTCTCTGTATATCTCTCACACACACATATTTTCTATGGTTAGAAGAAATCTTATTAGTCTTTTTAGATCTGGCAACGAGATCTAGATCAACGATCAAGATCTATTGTTTATGCCTCCAATGCATTCTGATTTCCTGATTGGCTCCATGCCATGCATAGTATAAAAAAATTAAATGCATAATTCACTCAGTAGACAAATATTAAAAGTGTACAAATGTTGGCCCAAATCTCATACAAGTCAGCCTAAACCATTTACATCAAAGTTTGAATCAATCCTGACATGTATGCAAAAACTGTTCTGCTCGGCACTTAGCATCTCTATCACTCGACACTTAATATTCTACTCGGCTCAGCATGATGCAACTCAAAAACCTAAAACTTGCTCAGAAATGTTGCTCAGCCTTGAATTTTTAGCTCGGCCATGGTGATATCCAACTAAAACTACCTAAGTAAATGACTAAGTGTAGGTCACTAATCATCAACAAAACTTAGGGATTAACAAACCTAACATATCTCAACCACCTAACCTTAAGTTCTAACTCAACCCAACCCCTTCACACATGCTAACCTAATCAATCTCAACCACCTAACTCAGATTTCAAACTCATCCCAACCTCTTCACCCATCCTAATCCTAATCCTAATCCTAATCCTAATCCTAAACTGTCCCTATTGATGTCACATTCCTAATCTTTAGATTAGGAATTCAATCCCTTCCTCAAAGTTAACTTTCTCAAGCCATCCTCATCCAAGTGAATTTAATGCTCTTACATCCTCATTAATTCCTTTTACACTCCTCATTATGGCTCTTACACCCTTATTAATAACCTTATTTTCTAGGGTATTCTTGGCTCTCTTCCCTAAATGGTCATATTCCTCCTTTTTTTTAACCCAATCATATTGTGACACTTGTCATCATATGATGCACTTGAAGAAAAACAGTCCATGTTCTCTCTTGTAGGTGCATTTGAGCCTCTCCTCAGGTTTGCATCCTGACCCTTGATTCCTCAACCATATTTTATAAAATAAACCTCATTCCTTCACAATTTCAATCCACCTTCCATGTAGAGTTATAATGTTATTTTGAGAGAAAATCATAAATCGATCTTTTAGAGAAGAGTTATAATGTTAGTTTAACATCACACCTTGAAGCTTGAAGCACATCCATGAGCACATGTCCACAACAAATGGACAAATCTAATGAACAAAATGGAGTTTGAATGAGCTTGTAGGAGGTTTGCACTTTCTTTATTTAGCTTATTTTAAGTTTTGATTTTGTGTCTTCGCATGTATGTAGTTTAGATTATTATTTTTTGAGTGTTTTTATTTGTTATTATTCTCCCTTACTTCTAATTTTCATAGCTCACATTCTGGCACGCCCGGTGGGACCCACTTCACGGGTTCTTTTTCATTGTTTTGTTTACAAACTAACCCTCTAAACTAATGTGTTTTGATTGTTTGAGTATGTTTTGCAAGCTCTTATTTTCTTTTGTAGGTTGAAAAAGATAAGAAGACTATATTCCTTCTACCTTCTTTCTACTTTCTCTCTATTACACTTCCACGAATATCATTGATACACAAACAAGAAGACTATATTCCTTCTATCTTCTTTCAACTTTCTCTCTATTACCCATTTGTTGAAATATGGTCTATATCACTGGGACCACTATTTGTAAAAACATGGGGGGAAGGCACTGAAACCTAAAATAATGCACTCTTACTAGCTATTTTTTATTTTTTTACAGGTCTACAGGTTAGCGATCCAGTTTGGTAAGAAAGCACATAATCTTTTAATTAAAAAATTCCCATTTCACTTTTTGGTGTTAAAAAAGAATAGTGTATGTACTCACATCATTTCACACTTGGTTTTGGATTTCAAAGTCAACAAAAGTCAAAGTCAAAAAAGTCAAAGTCAATAAAAGTCAAAGTCAACAAGAGTAAAAAAGTCAACAAAAAGTCAAAGTCAACATTTCTTTTTTGGGCTTAAAATGAACATGTACAAAATCTCGAATGATTTAAGGAAAACAAATAATCAAACATCTGATTTTGGGTTTTAAACTGAATAATCAAATCACACATCTTGTTTTTGGATCTTAAAATTGAACTAACTATCAAACACTTCACTTTTTGGGCTTTAAAATTGGACAATCTATCACATCTTTCATTTTGGATCTAAAAACTTAACATTCAATCAACATTTCAATTTGGGTTTTAAAAGTAAACAAGGCAAATCAAGCACATTTAAATTTGAGTCCTAAAAATTGAACAGGTAAATCAAAACATTTCAAATTTGGGTTTAAAACTGAATAACTCAATCAAACATCATCTTGAATGCATAAACAGGAATTGAACAAAGAAAATAAAATTTCATTTTGGTGCACATAAAAAGGACAAACTTGCGAGTTCATTTCTGCACTAGATCAGATCAAACATTGCCTAACTTATCAACACATTAACTATGTGTTCTGCGTCTCTGGTGCACTTGCACAAAACTTTTGTAGAACACAACCTCACTTCACACACTATCCTCTCCCACTAGCTTTCATGGTCGTTGGTGCAAGAGAAAGGTGATTGTGAACGTTCAATCTTTTTCTAAATCTTCTTAGAGGGACCTATCTAGAAGAAGCATGAGTCCTTCTGGAGAATGACCCCAAACCAGTAAACCCTTTGACCGATATAGAAATAAGGTGGACTTAAAGGTCTATCTATATCCCTTCAATCTCAGGTGGGTCATGTTCAATGGTAGTCCATACTGAGTGAATATCCTCAACATACTAGCAAGGTTGAACTAGGCTCTTATGAGAGTCACGCCATACAAAATGATTGTGGGACACCACGAAAATATTAGCAACTCATAAATCTAGCAACCTACCTGATCCATCCCTAAAAGCTTGATAATAGGTTGGGCAAGGAAGATAGTAACTTCCCTGAGGCATTCGTACATTTGTTCCACCCTAAACGTTTGGAGTTAGCTAATATGACATCATGGAGCCTTGTGCTTGATGGTGGTCATATTCTGATTATCTCTTGTGTGTGTGCCTACGTATGCGGAAAAATATTTTCAAGCTCACCGCATCCTTAAGGTAGAAAGTGCTTGTACATTTTTTCAGTGTTACAATCCTTGTGCAAAACAATTATTGAACATACACAAATCTGAAAGTTTTGAAGCCCTTTTTCCAAGGAGATCGACATTTTATGCTTCTTGCAAGGTTGCTTTGCCTCTTGCAAGATTTTTTTGCTCACAATTTCCAAACAATCATCACTTATTCCAAAATAACAAAACAATCCAAGGCATACTTTTCTTAGTCACTAGCTCATCCTAAGTAGTATCAAATTGAGCTCATGTCATATTCCATCAAACACAAGAAAGTGATGCCAAGCCTCCAAATCACCAGGTTGCTCACCCAAGCCTCCAAATATTTTCATCCTAGGCTCATAATCATGTCCTTACACTCATCCAACGTCAGTTTCTTCTAGTGTCATCCAGTCCTCTATTTCTCCCCATGTCCTAGACTAGAATGGTTCTCTTTTCATTTCCCATCCTCTTTCCATCTTCTTCAGTGTCAGTATTTCTTCCTAATCTAAGTTTGATTCTTCCTTTCATCTCCCTCCTTTCTCCCTATCCAACTCATGCGCAAAGCGTCATGTCACAAATATATTATGATGAGTTTGGTTGTCATATCTCATCCTCAACTTTATCCTATTCTGATGATGATGAAGGTCTTTTTTATCACGATGCATACTTTGAAGACCTTAGCAATCTCTCCCTAACATCTTATGCAGATGATGAAGATCTTGTTGATCATGATGCATACTTTGAAAATCTTAGAAAACTCACCCCAACATCCTATTCTAGTGATGATGAGGGTCTTATTGATCATGATGCATACATGGAAATCCTTAACACACTTGATCCAAGCATCCTCCAAGCTCCATTCATTCCTCCACACTATCCCATCATGCCACCATGCATACCCACTAGCACTCTTTATCATACCTTTGACAAGGGAAATCATTCTTATCCTCCATCCATGTCTCATTCTTATAGAATTGTGCCTCCATCTCATCCCATGGACATATCCCAAACTTTGTCTTTTAACAACAACACTACAAGCTACATCCCTATTCCCAATCCACCATCTCATTATCCTCCAACCCATGTTCAACTCCCTAATCCTAGTCCTCCATTTCCTCCAAACCATCACCATGATCCCCATGCCATTGCTAATCTACTATCCACTTTATCCTACCCATCTACCCCATCTTATCCCAATCTACCATCTCCAATTCCTACCTAAATTAAAACATATTCCATACCCCAATCCATCCCTACTCTCCCATCTGTTAGTCAATTTAGTCCACAAGCTACCTCCATGCCTACCTATGTGAACTATATAGCCATACCATCTCCTACATCCATCTCTACCCCATCATTCAACCATCCAAGTTCACAAGAAATATCCATATCTTCATCTATGGAATACCCTAACTTCCCACCATCTACACCTACAGATTCTCCATCTCCTATACATAAGTCTCCAAGGAGTTTCACAAGGAAGATAGCAGAAAATCCAACTCTTCCAAAGTCACGTTATATCACTCCCCCATGAGAAAACACTAGTGATGAAGTCCTTCCATCTCCCACACCCAACATTCCTCATCCATATCTTGTACCTATCATTTCCCTTCTGAATCCCATACTTATTTATCCTCTTCCACCCCACACCCGACATTCCTCTTCCATCTCCTGCACCTATCATTTCCCTTCTGAATCCCATACTTATTGATCCTCTTCCACCCCTCACAGCCAACATTCCTCTTCCATCTCCTGCACCAATTATTTCCCTTCCAGATCTCCTACTTTTTGATCCTCTTCCATCTCCCATACCTATTATTTCCCTTCCAGATCTCATACCTTTTGATCCTATTCCATCTCCTAGCACCATTGAAGTCCCCTCATCCATTGAATTCATCCAATCTTCATCTCCATCTTCTCCTCCTGACATTCTCCACACCCCATCTCATGAACCTCACACATCCACCCTTCTTCCCTCTCTCACGAAATCAACCATCCCTCCATACGACTCATTTGAAGAATCCATCCATCCATCCAACTCACTTGAATAATCCATCCATATACCCTATCAATCCATCTACACCAATCTAATCATGTCACGATCTTGTCCAAAAGCATGCTGCAATATCTATCAACTTGAACAAAAATTGTCTTGATCCATCAACTCCATCTCAAGATCCTATCCTTCCATCTCCTCTAACTTCAGATCCATTATCCTATCTGAATCAAGATCCAAGCATTCCCTCCACTCCATATCAAGATCCTAACATCCCACTCCATCCATTACATGATCCATCTACTCCTCCTCCAACTCTAAATCCATTACCCCATTTGAGTCAAGATCCAAGCATCCCATCCCCTCCACTTCATAAACCTTTATCACCTCCAATTCCAACTATCCCACCACCATTGCTCCATCACCTTGGTCTACTCACATTTGTCTATGGTGGTCCACTTAAAATAGAAGAAATTAGTTACATCTCCACCATTTGCCATCCACCTAATAATGGACTTACATCTTGTTCCTTCACTGAAAAGTATCCTAACTTGACTCAAATGCTAAAAAAATGGAATTATCAAGGTAAAGGCACAGACATAAATGAGAAAGGTATCCTAGAGCCCATTCAGGTTAAAAGACATCCACGATCTTGTGGTATTGGTTACGCACGTAGAGATCCTTCATTTGAAACTGTTGGTACAACTAAATCAAAGTTCAAGAGTTCTTTCAAACCCTCCATCCAATATTCATATCGTCCCTATAAATCATATATAACCTTATCCCCCCTCCTCCATCCTTACAACCCAAGACAACCTATCATATTCCTCCTTCATCCTCTCAATCCATTTTGGGCCCATATGTCCCAAAATTTCATCCCACTCTGTCCTTCATCCATCAATCCCATATAAAAAAATCCCACCACTTACATTCCCAATCAGGATCAACAAAGGCACATACCCATGCTCGCCATCTACCATCCTACCTCCACCACTTCATCCATATTTCTCTCCATCTCATTCAAGTTCTCATATCTCTTCCAATCCTACTCACTATAATTTGGATGATGGATCACCAATGCATAAAGCTACAGATCCACAATCTAAAGATTGTCATGTCCACTTCAAACAACATGCTCCAAAAAAAGAAAATCCAATCAAAGCATGGACTACATCCCATAGGCCACAAAAGCCCACTAAAGCAATAGGAAAAACTATGTCGATCCCAAAGCAAAAACATGACATGCATCTAAAAGAAAAATCCTGGTGCAGGAGCACCTACTCTAGACTCAACAAACAAAGACCCTAACAACCTTAAACATATCTAGTTTAGTCTAGTTACATCAGTTAGGTACCTAGACCAAGTTGTAAGGCCTAGTTCCAGGATTGGCACATCTATAAGCCCCTGGCTAACTATGGTCAAAAGTGGTCAAAGGGCCTAAAATCATAGGATTTTAGTCATTTTCATGTTTTTTATGTTTTAGATCCATGTTGGATCACTAGATTAGACTTAGACCAAGTTGGTCTCCTAGGAAGCAAAGTTGCACAAAATGTTGTCAAAGTTGCTTAGCAACTTTGACAACTTTTTGCCAAAAGTTGTAATTAGAGCCCCCAATAGTCAGATTGTTTAAAAATCAGTTGGAACTGATGGGGGAAGCCTTCAAATAGCCCTTTTAGGTGGGTGGAAGGCAAAATATGTAACTTGGCATTTGAAATCAATAAAACAAACCATTTTTCTACAGATTTCTGAGGATAGTGATCTTGTACAAATAGGTATGGTTTCTGTTGACGGGGTTTTGCTGATCGGGTCCGCCAACAGTCATAAGTTGTCACCAGTTTTCAGAGAAATCGGCCAAATCCGCCTGTAAAGGTTGTCTGAGGGAAACAAATCCTCCGAGCCTTCAAGCACCTAGGTGTCGGGTCACGACGGTGCGGGGCTCGGTTGGGAGAGGTGACTTTTTTCGAGGGGGATAGCTAGTTACTTCAACTCATTTCTCCCAGAGATTCAATTTGGTGAGGGTTTCCCGGAATATTCCACACTTTGCAAATAAAATGAAAAAAGATCCTGCAGGGTTAGAAACATTTATCCAACTATAGTCATGCTGAAAAGTCCAGAACATCAACAATACTCTGAAAGACTATACTAAATACCGAAGAAATACACAACCATCAGTTAGCATTTTATCAGTAGCAGGAATAAAGAGGTCGTTAATCTACTTTAACACATTCAGAGCAAAGGACATGTAGAATGTTAAAACATGAAATACCATTAACTCAGAAACAGAGATGATAACAACAGCATTGCCATGAATCCTTCCTTCTTCATTAATGTTCAATCCAGCAAGCACTGGTGCGTGATACAATGGTGGCTCCAAGGGAGCATCTAACTACCAAGAACAGAACAAAAGAGCATTGAGCTCCATAACTGAACAAGATAGAAATTACTTTGCTATTTCTTATGGACAAAAAAATCATCAATTTTGCTGACCCTTGGAAATGGGTCGATTTGCCTATTTATACAACTCTTTAACCCTAACCCTAACTTACTGCTCTTGAATAAAATACAATATCTGGGGGCCGGTACTACCTGCGCCACCCTACAAAAGACCTAGAGACAAAAAAGGTCTGTCATGTCAGAAGAATAAGATAAGAATATACATTGGAAGAATCGATCTCGAGAAGAGAACCAGAGAGAAGAGAGAAAGAAGGTCCCCCAGGGACCGAGGCTACATGCATCATAAATGGGAAATGCGGCGCCCTGTCTCCAATGTGCCAGGTGTACCTTTGAACGGCGCCTCAAGAAGATCATCCTGTCAGAAGCCAACTGCCGAGCCAATGCCTCTTGATGAGTCTAACTACCTTCTGACAGGTCTTTATTAACCGTCTATGAAAGTGACCGGTCAGCCTCGGGGACCGGGACACGGGTCACTTAAAGAATACAAAAACTTCAGATCTGAAATTCTGGGATCCGGGGACTTACGTTCCAAAAAGAATAAAGAATACTGAACGCTTAAATTTCTCTTTTCCCCGGAGAAATTCAAGGCTGTTTATTATCACCAAATGCCTGAAGGAGGCAGAAAATGCCATCTTCATCAATCTTCTTCAGACTGGCCCTTCTGAATTTGGCCATCTCAACTTGTTCCCCCAGTTCCAGAACATTAATTTTAAACTCATCCGCCATCTTTGCGGTGTCATGGCCTCTGAGCACCACCTTGGTAAACTTAACCATTTTGGCCCTATCTATTCCCTCTGGAGGTTGATACCGGGAGCCCACCAGTTCATCAAAACCTCCCAAAACTGACTCCTCAGGAGTGTAAGTATCTGCGTTAAAGGGATCTATCCCGAAAGCCTTTATTACAAAAGATTTACATAAATTAAAAGAATATTTTACTTTGTTCACCTTTTTCCGTAAGGACTCTACCAGTTGCTTGGTTACCTCCAATGTGAGGTCCAGTCTGGAGTGCTGAGTTCTTACGAAATCAAATGATTCCTCACCCAGAATTCTGGATTCGGAAATTATATTTTCTCCTAGGGTGAGGAGCTCTTCGAGCTCTGCCTTCCATGCCTGGTAATTCTCAGCATCACTCTGCCACTTCTCAATTAGTGCTTCTGCTTGGAAAATAACCTGCCGTGCTGTGTATAGATCTGGGAGAGTGGCTACTAGGAAACGCCGGATGTTTCCTATCTGTAGATTGGCCCATTCATCAACTGCTTGGGCTTTCTTCTTCATTACTTGTAGGGAGTCTATGTTTCTCTGTGGTAACTCTTCTGAGGTGGAGGCCTATGGGGAGACGGCGCTGATGGGTCTGGCCAGCTTTTTAAGTAACCCCATAAGTTTTGCACTCTTCTCCTTCTCTGTCTTGAGCCTCTGAGCCTCTTTTTCGTATCGGGCCTCCACTACCCTTGCCGCTTCTTTTAGCAGGTCTACCTCGCCCTACTTCCCTCTTTTACCCTGGTGTACCTCTGCGATATTATAGTCTGCGGGGTCTGCAGTCACTTCATCGGCATCTGGGGGAGGCGTTGCTACCATAGCAATTGTTTCTCCGCCCGGCCCAGTTCGAAGGGTATGAACTATCCTGGCCTTCTTTTCCTTTGGCGGGGCCTGAGCCAAGGCCATCATTTCGGCCAAGGAGATAGGGGCTGTTGGAGTGGATGGGGATTTTCTCTTCTTGCTTTCCACTAGCCACGGAGGTGGGAGAGGTGGCCTTCCTGCCAGAGCTTGTTCTTCAGATCCTCTCCCGGTTTCTAGCGGTGGTTGCTCCTTTTCAACATGCACCTCCTCTATTTCCTTTCCTTCCGGCACTTCCTCTTCGGTGACATCCTCAATCTCTATATCTTCGGCCTAGTCCCGGATGTCGATCGGTGAATCTGGACCCTGGTCGGCCTCTTCGAGGATTATCTCTTCAAGTTTCTCTTTTCCCTCTTCATCTATTTCTGCCCCTAGCTGGGTTTCTTCTGTCATTGCCACCTCTTTGGGCAGTATGGGAGGTATCTAGCCAAGGTTCAGAGTTTGGGCCACTGTTATTATGTGCCCAAAGGTTGCCCCTAGAAGTGGCCCTTGGAACACGGCGGCTGGGGTTACGGTTGGTCCCAAAGTTTCGAGTCCGGGTTCCCCAGCGGATGCCTCTCGTTCACTTGGTATTTGTTGGCCCACTTCCGGACCTTGTGTTCTTGAGGCCTCGGAGATAATCTCTGGTCCCGGCCTCTCTCCTGATTGCTGCTCTTCTTATTCTGCAGCTTCTTCTTCTAGATCCCGGAGATCCACAGCCTCTTGTTCTTTCTCTGGGACTTCCGTCCTTGCTTGTGTGTCGCCTCCTTGCAAATTTCTGAACTCATCGGCTGCAAATATGTCAAACTCTTCTTCTGGAGGGGGACTGGCTGGGATTTCTGCCTATTCTGTTTCCTTTTTCGGTTCTGGGGAACTGGAAGAAAGGATCTCTACTTCTTCCGGGAGGGAAGCCCTGGGCGCCGGTTCTACATTGGGCTGTTTTATGTGCTTTCTTTTCCTCTGAGTGATTAGAGGTGGTCCCGCATCAGCAATTGTTGCTGCCTCCATGGGATCAACCCCAGTCGCCCTTGTCATTAGGGCTGCCAGCGACGGGGAAGAAGGGGGATGAATTGGCCCGGACATGAGCGAGGGAGTTTCCAGCTTCATCAATAGTTGCTCCCTCATTTGTTGGGAGGCCGCCATGGATTGCTGAAGTTGTTCTTGTATGGGAACCTGCTGCGTGGATGGGGTTAGGGTAATCCCCTTTCTTTTGGCTGCGCCCTGTGTAGAAGTCCCAGCTGGTGAAGATGTCCCAGCCCCCGGGGTCGATCTTAATACCGGTGGTGAAGTTACTCTTGGTGCCAGTCGGGGACCAAGGTGCGCACTCCCGGGGCACACCCACTTGAAATATGTATGACTTCGCTCGACAATTTCCCGAGTGAAGTCCTCAATTTTGTGATCTTCTTAGGTGGCCCATTTTATTGCGGGCAATGCCAATTTATCAATCCCCTTTTCTTTATACTGGGGATTTGTGGTAGGGGTAGTATCAGAAAAGCCCTCCGGGAATCTCCGGAGCTTTAGCTCCTGCATCATTCCAGCTGTCATTCTATTATAATGCTGGCTGCGCACATCCATATCATCCTGGCAATCTGCCCAGAAGTCTTCCATGTGTGCTTGGTTGGGCTCCAAAGCCCAAGGCAGTGCCTTTGTGATTCAGCCTTGCGGATCAAAGTTTTTCCGCGCCAGATAAAACTCCTGCAAGTTGTAACTTTTAAGCTCATTGTCTGCCTCCTTTGCCTGCGGCCAGACTACAGGTATAGTTCCCACAAGATATTGGGAACGAAACATTGGTGACCTTCTTGTGGCCAAAGAAGGTATGCAGCTCCATCATTTGTCTGTAATACTCCAGCAGCACGATCTTGTCCCCACAATGTCTGGGCAACAAGTAGGGTTTCCCGGAGAAGCCGGTGACCCTAATGTAGGTATGCTGCTAGAATTGAATGTAGTAGTGCCCATAACTACTTATCAATTTCATCACCTCAGTAGATAGGCGGTATCCGGCATCCCAGGTGGGCGTCAGCAGATGATAGTAAATGAAGCAATCGTTTACCCGGTAGTAACTGGGGAAGCTGGCCTCCCATTGAATCTGTGGGAAATGGTCCCACGGTACCTTTTATCCTAGACCAAATCTAAGGACGCCGTCTGTGAGTAGGCCATTGGAGTGAAGCCTCTAATGAGCCAGGGCCTAGAAAATATAAGAAGTCATGTAGAACATCTTATCTTTGTTCAGCTGCCAGAATTGGGAGTCGACATGGTTGGAAATAATAGTAGCCCAGTCGAAGAATTGTCCCTTAGTGGACATGGAAAACAGGAAATAATACATCCATTTTGTAAATTATTGGGCGGAGGGTTGCCCAAATACCTGTGCCAATGCAATCATCCCCATCTGGATGCTCTCTTTGAATTCAGAGCGGGGGATGTCAATCTTCATTCTTTTGGGGTCCCTCTTCGGGACTTTGAGCCAGTTGGTTTTTATGCACAACCGAGAGGCCTCCTCCAACTCGGTGAATTCTTTCAAGGCATCTGACCTTGTAACTACTGTAGCTTGATCAAATTGCGGGATGCCCAGGCCGATTTGGAAAGTGGCTGGGTCCAGGGACACCAGTGGAGTGGGGAATCCTGATGGTTCTACTTGTGCTAACATGACGGCCCAGACAGAGGAGTTATAGTGGGCCTCCAGAGTAAGCACAAGCTTCGGAGACTGCACGGAGTATGCGAAGCAAGCTGCCCTAAAAATTTTGGAACCTCTGATGTTAGTAGCAAGTGAATCTCCAGCCTGTCGCTGTATATGCATTATCTTCACTAGAGCCTGCATTTCTGCCCAAGTCCCAACGCTAGTGTCGGTCATCAACTTTATCTTGAACTCAATCTTCAAGCTCACAATCTCCTCACCCTGCATATACTTCATGGTGAGGGGGAGCTTTGCTAGGGCCTTCTCTATCTTAGACTTTGCCGCTGCCCTGGTCTTGATTGTGGATGGCAACTCTGGACTTCTGGGAGGAGATGATGCGGATGCTTTAGACATGGTTGTAAAGTGAAGTCTGGACCTGCGAGACAAAGCGACCGTCAAAACATATTTACCAAAATAAAATAATAACTTCGGGGTCCACAAATCTTACCACCGCGCCATTTGCTTTTCCTGAAAAGTTAGTTTTTGCATAAGTATCCAAAAACCAAAACGTAAACTTGGCATTTTCATCACATCTCTGGGCCCAGGAAAATTTGTCACTCTTGATGAAAATGTGGGATGAATGACGGAAAGGGATCCGAAACCTGGAGAAGTGACCATTAGTAAAGAATGTGGAAGCAAGTCCACGTGCGCTAGCATTGAATGGATGGGATGGCACTGGCGGTGGAGGAGACTACTCGAATGTGCGAAAAGGAAAAGCCACATGGCCAGAAATAATTGTGCGCATGGGAAATAAATGAGGCTCTGATAGCCTTGATGGAGGAGAGAGAAAATTGCCTGTTTGAAACTGGCCAGGAGCCAAATTTCAAACAGGTGGTTTTCTGCCTCGAAGCAAATTTGAAGTGAAAAACCAACAGCAAAGGTGACTCGACCAGCTCATCGAGCCACCCGGAAGGATATACAGAGAAGCTGAAGGGTATATACATAGGACAAAGGGATATATACAAGGGTTACCTACAGAAATATATATATACATGAATATACATGCGGATGACTCACGCGAAAAAACCAGACAAAGCTGAAACCAAAATATACAGCTATTTACATTATATACATGAATATCTACAGGCTATTCACAAATATTTACAAACTTCTCACAAGCCATTTACAAGCCATTTACAACTATTTACAACTATTTACAGCTGCACAGAAGGCGGACAACCTTCTGGCAAAGCCGAGCCACCAGCGAGCGGCAAAACCAGAAGACCAAAGGAACAATAGAGAAACAAAGCAAATGAAAATGGAAACAAGCCAACCGAAAACAAAGCAAACGAAAACAAAGATGAGCAAAACGCAGAAAACCAGGAAACGAAAAGCAAAGCGAAAAGGAGGGAAGCAGAGAAACCAACCTGAAAACGCAGAAGGCAGAGGACGGGAAGATTACCAGGAGAACTCTGCAACACCCTCGAATCATCAAGCTGTCAAGATCACCACCACGGAGCACTAGCGTACGTTTGAGAATAGTAAAAGGTGTTAAATTTTGATTATCGCAAACCTCTCTGTAACTAATCTGCTAATTCCTTTGGAAATCGCTCTACTTCGCTCTAAGTGCTTCAAAGATTTTAAACGCGGTAAGTGTGATAATGAAAGGCGAGTCTATTTATACCCGTGGTAAAAGTAATCCTCTGTACTCCAGAAATTTCAGGCTAGGCAAAACATTCAGACTCTGGGCCCGGGGATTCCTTACGATGATATTCCTAGAACTTAGGAACATCATGACAAACAATCTCGGAGTCTGGAATCAAACTTCCAACCAAAAGACAACCTCCAGGATCCGGGATCCTGGAGGGGAAAAATGAACCAAGGAAACAACACACTCCGAGGAAGAAAAACCCAGAGGAAGCAAGCAAGAAGGAAAAGAAAGACAAGGCCAGAACAGAAAGCAAAGCATAAAAAAAGGGGGACCCAACATTTTGCACACAAAATGTAGGGACGGGGATGCAAGGCATAACAAATGGCGACTATCTGGGACAAATGCCTTAGCACATTTGAGAACCATAGAATCTCTGGTTAGCACAACTGGAGTGAATCGTCCTCCTGAAGCATTTGATGAGTATAGGGAAGCATATCCAAGAGAACCTGACCACACAGGAGTCAGTCCATAGCCTTTCATCAGTGGTGTCGTGTGTGCTTTGGAAGGAAATCAAGCCGATGACCTCAGAGGAAGTAGAGGAGATACTAATCACATCGAACCAGTCATCAATTTAATTTCTTTTCCCTGGAGATCAGAGTTTGACCCCGCTTCTCCTCATTACTTTATTTATTTCTAGGTGGGGAAGGTGGTACTTCTTTCACCATTGAGCCCAAGCTTAGCTAAAATTGAAATGGCGGTACTTCTTTCACCTATCCACCTATATTTAGATATTTGGAGAGGATAAAACTCTAGACCCGAGAGGAATTTCTTTAGATTTTCAGACGTGGATCAACCAACCAGCACAGCTGATCTACCCCCGGCGTGTCTGATTACTTGTTCCTTACATTATTATTGTTCACTGATTGCCAGACTCCCGGAGACAACGCCCAATGGAGATTGCTCAAAAATGTGCCATAACCTGCGAACAATCCCAGAGACCAGGTTGACTCCACCATGATAAAGACAGATACTAAAGTTCACCATGCCGGAGGCATTGCTCCAGAAGCCCAAGTTATGCAAAACATTCCAATTCTTGCAAGACGGAGAAAAACACTGGGATCAAAAGAAAGCCAAGAGCGAAAACAAAGACAACAAAGAGAAAAAAGGAAGACTGCCCCGGAAGGCAGTCAACAAGACTACTTACAAGAGGATATTTACATATAATACAACTCTGGACAAACTTACCCTTACTCAAAGTAATGTTTGAGAAACTGCCCATTAACAGGAAATGCGACAGGTTCTCCAGTCAAGGTATTAAGGCGGTAAGTATTTGCCCCGCAGATTTCTGAGATTAAATATGGTCTTAGCCAGATCCGTTAGAATTTGGTGTGCTTTCCTTTCTTCTCTCGGGCCTTATCCCACAGTAGGACCAGATCCGAGGTCTGAAAAGCCTTGTATTGGGCTCTTCTATCAAACCATCATTTTACTACTGCTTGATTACGCGCAAAATGTTCGAGGGCTGCGTCTCGTTGTTCCTCCATTCGCATCAGATTCAGAAGCCGAACCTCCACAACATTGTCCCTGCTGTTGAATTCCTGCATAAATTGTAAAACTGGGATCTGTAAGTTGACTGGAAATACAGGGTTCTGACCATAAACCAAGTGGAATGGGGTGTTCCCAGGGCGGCTTTAATACGAATACGATCCGCCCAGAGGGCGTATCTCAATTTTTAGTGCCAATCACGGGGATTTTGTTCTAACAGATGCTTGATCACCTCAAGTAGATTTTTGTTCGTTGATTCAGCAACACCGTTTCCTTGGGGGTAATAGTTGCTGGAGAACTTCAGTGTGATCTTTCATTTGTAGGTCCATTCAAGTAACTGTGCGGAAGAAAATGCCGGACCATTGTCACATACTAAAGAAAAGGGCATTCCAAACCTTGTGATGATGTTCTCTTCCAAGAACTTGATAACTACGTCCACCGTGTTGTTTTTGCAAGGGATAGCTTCAAACCACCAGGTGCAATAATCAGTAGCAGTCAGAATGTATCGATGGTTGGCAGATGAATTGGGGTTGATCTCCCTGATGAAATCAAATGCCCATTGGGCAAAGGGTCTAGCCTCGTAGACTGGTTGCAGAGGCATGGCTGGGTTACGCTCATGATGCGTTGTAGTTTGGCAAGTATGCCATTTTCTAACATGAGCGTAAACATCTTTGAAGATACAGGGCCAATAGTATCTAGCCTGGAGGATCTGATGGGCAGTGGCATCAGCTGAACCATGCCCGGTCCCAAACTGTCTATGGAATTCATCAATTATTTTCATAGCTTGGTCTCTATCGATGCACCGGAGATATACCCCCTCGTAGTTTCGACGGTAGAGTGCAGAGTTTTTGATCATAAAATGGGCGCTTTTCATCCGTAGGGCACGGCGTTTGTGGGGAGGTAATCCCTCCGGGCACTTGTTATTCAACAGCAAATATACCAGATCGGTATACCACGGATCCTGGGTAATGGAATCCACTGTATAAGTATGACATTCTATGTGGGGAGTCTCCTCTGCTATTGTCCGACTTAGTCCCTGGCCTCAGACTATTTTCATGGGCTGTATCTCTAAATCGTATTCCTAGAGGATGGCCATCCATTTCTCCCGTCTCTCGCCCAATTCACTCTGCATCAGCAGAGATTTAACATCTTGGTCCAGGATAATAGCATGCACTTTCCTCTGGAGAATATAATGCCGAAATTTCTTCACGGCGTGAACGAGAGAAAAGGCCTGTTTCTCCAATGGCGAATACCAAACTTCAGCGTTCTTGAAAGGGGAACTCATGAAAGCAATTGGTCGTTCCTCCCCTTCAACCTTTTGGGTTAACACCGCCGCGGCAGAATGCAGCGAAGCAAATGAGTAAATATAAAACGGAAGGGAATAGTCTGGACTAGCCAGGACAGGTGCCTCCGTTATAGTCTATTTTATCTGGGCGAACGCCCACTTTGCTTCAGGACTCCACTCAATTTTGGTATCCTTTTTCATCATTTCGTTGAGTGGTTTAACTATCTCTGTGAATCCTATGATGAATCGACGCATGAAGTTAATTTTTTTAAAGAAGGATCGCATTTCTTTTTTGCTACCAGGCATCTGTAAGTTTAGCAAGGCTTTGACTCTATCAGGGTCTATGGATATACCCTTCTCAGAGACAGTATGCCCTTGCAATTTCCCCTTGGTGACCCCGAATATACACTTCTTGGGGTTGAGAGATATTCTGAACCGGCAACATCTCTCGCAGATCTGAGCAAGGTGGGTGGCATGATCACACCTGTCCCGAGAGAAGACGGTCAAATCATCCATGTAGATGATTATGCACCGGTTTACAAGGCCTTCGAATGCGATGTCCATGGCCTTCTGAAATGTAGCCCCTGCATTGATTAAGCCGAAGGGCATTCTCCTGTACGCAAATGTTCCCCACTTGGTGGTAAACACTGTTTTCTCTCTGTCCTCAGATTTGACCATGACCTGGTTATACCCAGAATACCCATCTAGGAAAGACATCATCTGAGATCCATTTACTATCTTCAACACCTCATCCAACGAGGGGAGAGGGTGATTATCCTTTTTAGATGCCTTGTTCAAATTTCAAAAATCCACGCAAAGGCGGATCTCACCATTTTTCTTCCTGACTAGGACCAGGTTGGCAACCCATGTAGTGTATCAGATTGGAAAGATAATCTGAGCTGACAATAGTTTTTCTACCTCCTGACGAATCAGAGGCTCTATCAGGGGATTGACTGGTCTTTGTTTTTTCTAAAAGGGCTTAGCATCTGGCTTCAGGGGGATGGTGTGGGTCATGATGGAGGTTTCATACATCTTTAAATCTTCATACCCCCAGGCAATCACATCAATGTATTCTCAGAGAACCGTGAGAATCTTCTCCTTTTCCTCAGGGGAATAGGAGGTGCCTATGTGGATGATCTTTTCTTCACCGGGCTGGCCGATGTTAACCTTTTCAAATTTTCCTCCCTCAGGGGAGGACGAAACCTTCTCACAGGCCCGGGGGTCCGAGTCGATGATTCGCTCTAATGCAACCATCCCCTTAGGGATAGTG
>MU226259.1:774236-788284 GCA_018584345.1 Thuja plicata | reverse complement strand
CCAGTGTCATCATGGTCTCGTTCTTCCACTATCTGATCCTTAAAGACACCAACGTTGGCCATGAAGGCCAAGATATGTTGGTCGTCCTCAAAAACCTAAAAGTGGGTGACATTATCTAGAATGGAGGGGGTGGGGACCATCTCAACTGAAAATCTCTGGAGTCATGAGCCGGCCATCGGCTCAAGTGTGCTAGCAGAAATAGCTAGGGCATTCGGGACATAGTTCCCTCACCGAGGAATAAGTTCAATGCCAAAGGCATCAAAATCTTCAATAAGGCTCCAAGCCCAGTTACGGTATGCGGCCAGCCTTTTATCATGACATGTGTATTGACTCCGGACCTGTTTAACAACCAACTCTGAATCACCTAGAGCCCGAAGGCGGGTGATACCTTTCCTTAGTGCGAATAGGAGTCCAAGGACCAAAGCCTTGTACTTTGTGACATTGTTTGTGTAGTTAAATTGCAACCTGTAGGACGCGAGGAAGGATTTCCCTCACGGGTTGATTAATTCTACCCCATCCCCACAGCCCTGTTTGGATCGGGACCCATCAAATTTAAGGGTCCATAAGTCATTATTTGTAATCTGGGGCTGGGGAAGGGGAGTTTTCTTTGGATTATCGCTGGGAGACTTGGGGATTTTCTCCTGGAATATCGGCGTGAAAGTGGAATTTTTCCCCAGGGGCGTTTTAGTTTGTGATTCCTGGGCGGATGGCACCAAAGAAGTGCATCCCGCAGAAGTGCTGGGTCCCAGGGAATCGGTTGTGTGTTCACTCTGGAGGATATCAAGTTGCCAGGTAGCAATCGATAGGAAGGGCTCACACTCATGCTCTAAATGTTTTTGGCAATGCACTCGGCACCAAGTGCCGGATAGGAGTGTGGCAAGGGTGGCTATGGGACCTTGAGAGTTAACTTCAACCCTCACCTTTTCTTCTAAGTCATGTGCTCTTTGCAACACTACGGGATCCTCTCTGGGGATGAAATCAAATGTTAAAATTTCAAGAGGGCGGTATACCCCCAGAGAAGATTCAGAGAAAAGGACTTCATTGACCCTCCCTACTTCGGTAAGGGCCTGTTTCATCCTGGGCTCACTTTCAACCCAGATCTGATTGGATTCTCCTTCCCATGGAAGCCACAAGTGGGTGAAGTCGGTTGAAAAGTATCTGTTCAAGGACTTAGACCAATTCTGACTTAGTAACATCCCGTAAGTCTCTGGGATGTCCACCACTTGGATGTCGATAATGCTGGCTATCCTGGGGTCCTGGATAAGGTGTATCTGGACATTCTTCAATTCCCCCACCATTTTTACAGCAGTCTGATCCAGTTGGATCACTGCGCCATTAGACAGGGTGGGGTGAAGTCTGAGCTTCTGACAAATGGATAAGGGCATGATGTTACCCGAAGCTCCTGAGTCTACTAGGCAGTTGTGTATCTTTTTGCCGTAAATGTTCAGGCCTAGCAAGAAGGGAGGATCCTCATTATTTCCCTGGAAGACAGCCGCGTTAGCATCTTCAAAGGAAATGATCTTGGGTGGGTGGCTGACGGCTTTCGGGTTTCCTAAGAGCTTCAGAAGGGACTTCTTCTGCTCAGGGAAATTTAGCAAAACCTCCATCAAGGTCATGGAGGTGGTGGTCTGTTCTAACGCCTTCATAATATCAAATCTTCCTCTCAGAAACTGGTGATTTTCCTCTGTGAGATCTTTTGCTTGGTTAGAGCTAGGACCTTTTGGGGGAACGGGTCAATCAGATACATTACTCTGAGGAGGAGTATCTTTAGTAGGGGGTACGGGTGTGTAAACTGGTCCTTTGCCCGCCTGGCTCTGGGTGTTGTATGGAGGCCGTGGGTTGGTGAAGGCGTTGGCCTCAAAAGGCAGAATGGATTCATCAAAGAATCTCTATAATTCGGACTCTTCTTCATCTTCTCTGGAAGTACCGAAGAAGATGGTATCACAGGTGAAGGCACTATGGGTTTGCTCTTGGAAAGGGGGCTCTGGAGGAGCAGTATCGTGCGATTGCTGTCTGTCCAGCTGGGAGATCATTATGACTTTATCCAAAGTGGCACAATTCACTTCATTGTGTGAACCTGTATCGTGTAGCCGACACTAATTAGTCATGGGCTGGAAGTCTGCAACTAGCGTAAAGTGGGATGGTCCAACACCATTTTAGTTGCTGTTTTGGTTTGAGGGCGGGCCCCCGGTGTTAGCGTTATTGTTCCATTGTTGATTGGGCCTAGACTTGTTGTTAAAGTTCCTTCCTCCGGCATTGTTGTTTCATTGGCCAGAGAAGATGTTTCCCCTCTGGGAATTTGAGTTCTGGGGCGCGTAGGACCCACCCTTCAGCTGACCCATGTCCATGGTTAGGGTGGAAAGCATTCACCAGAGGGACTCAACCTCGGTGGTCAACTGAGTGTTAGCGTCACAATGGGACGGCTATGGCTGTTGTTGGCTTCCCAGGAAAGCAATAGGATTAGCCGGAGTCAAGGGCGGCAATCCCCCAGCCGCGGATGACTGAAAGAAAGGCACTCCGGATGGTTGTGTCTGAGTTTGTTGTGTTTGCTGCAGCTGGTTCCATGGGAAGACTTCCAGACCCGGTGTTATCTGGGTCTGGGAGGGGTAAACATATCGTGCCTGCTGGTCTATCACCGGTGGCGGAGGATTCACTGCCATCGAAGGAGCACCTATTGCTAGATTGGGATTGTAACCCCTGGAAAAAGCGGTTTCACCGGGGATCATATTGAAAGGTGTGTTCTGTCCAATCCCGCCCGGGGATTTATTGAGACCACGAGATAACTCTAAGGCCAGGTTGTAGACTTTTGCCAAAGTATCCCGGTTGCCCGGGGCGGTTTTTCTCTAGAGGAGAGTGGCAACGAAAGGGTCCATCATGTTAAGGTATGTCTGTATGGTAACGTCTGGCGATGGGACAAAAGGGCCCGTGCACCTCTTTAGGGCACGCTGGAACCTATGGTTGAATGCTGCGAGTGGTTTGTTGGGTTCCTTCCTGATGGAGATGAACTGGCTATGGGACCAGGCTGGGTCCACATGCACGCGAAAGGCAGCCAGGAAGGCATCCTCCATATCCTGCCAAGTGTTGATGGAGTTGGAGGGAAGGTTTAGGTACCAGTTCAACTCGCTTTGTCCTAAGGACAAGGGAAACATGCGGGTCACAACATCTTCATGCTGGATCCGGTGTCGATTCATGGCATCTTTGTATGCCTGCAAATGTTCTTGTGCGGTCCGTGAGCCTAAATGCTCATATCGCAGGCAAATCTTCTCTGGGTGAGAGGGTAAGTCGTTAATCGTGCCTGAAAAAGTACCAATTAGGGATCCAGTGTTTTCAAAGTAGGCATCCATTGGGGGAACTATATGTTGGGTAGTTTGAGTACTGGTTCTCGGGACTGTCTGGGGAGTTTGGGTATTCAGAGGTATGGTAGATCCTCAGACAACAGTGGCTAGTAGGACTTTCAACGTCTGTTTCTTTCGAGTAGGAGGCTCAAGTTCAACAAACCTTCCAGGATTCGGGGCAGATCTAAGGATTCTTTCAAATTTTGCTAGGGAAAAGGACCCAATCCCACTAAAGGCTTGTCTCCTAAAACTACAACTCGGGGAACCCTCAAGAGGTGTAAAATTAGAATCTTGGGAGGGGGACGAGCTCATGCCCTCCTTCTAGCGCCAGTTTCTATTGATGGGGTTTTGCTAACCGGGTCCGCCAACAATCATAAGTTGTCACCGGTTTTCGGAGAAATCATCCAACTCCGCCTGTAAAGGTTGTCCGAGGGAAATAAATCCTCTGGGCCTTCAAGCACCTGGGTGTCGGGTCATGACGGTGCGGGGCTCAGTTGGGAGAGGTGACTATTTTCAATGGGGATAGCTGGTTACTTCAACTCATTTCTCCCAGAGATTCAATTTGGTGAGGTTTTCTCGGAATATTCTACACTTTGCAAATAAAACAAAAAAAGATCCTGCAGGGTTAGAAACATTTATCTAACTATAGTCATGCTGAAAAGTCCAGAACATCAACAATACTCTGAAAGACTATACTAAATACTAAAGAAATACACAACCATCAGTTAGCATTTTATCAGTAGCAGGAATAAAGAGGTCGTTAATCTACTTTAACACATTCAGAGCAAAGGACATGCAGAATGTTAAAATATGAAATACCATTAACTCAGAAGCAGAGATGATAACAATAGCATTGCCATGAATCCTTCCTTCTTCATTAATGTTCAATCCAGCAAGCACTGGTGCGTGATACAATGGTGGCTCCAAGGGAGCATCTAACTACCAAGAACAGAACAAAAGAGCATTGAGCTCCGCAACTGAACAAGCTAGAAATTACTTTGCTATTTATTATGGACAACAAAATCATCAATTTCGCCGACCCTTGGAAATGGGTCAATTTGCCTATTTATACAACTCTTTAACCCTAACCCTAACTTACTGCTCTTGAATAAAATACAATATCTGGGGGCTGGTACTACCTACGCCACCCTACAAAAGACCTAGAGACGAAAAAGGTCTGTCATGTCAGAATAATAAGATAAGAATATACATTGGAAGAATCAATCTTGAGAAGAGAACCAGAGAGAAGAGAGAAAGAAGGTCCCCCAGGGACCGAGGCTACATGCCTCATAAATGGGAAATACGGCACCCTGTCTCCAATGTGCCAGGTGTACCTTTGAACGACGCCTCGAGAAGATAATCTTGTTAGAAGCCAACTGCCAAGCCAATGCCTCTTGATGAGTCCAACTACCTTCTGACAGGTCTTTATTAACCGTCTATGAAAGTGACCGGTCGACCTCGGAGACCGGGACACGGATCACTTAAAGAATACAAAAACTTCATATCCAGAATTTCGGGATCTGGGGACTTACGTTCCAAAAAGAATAAAGAATACTGAACGCTTAAATTTCTCTGGTCCCCGGAGAAATTCAAGGCTGTTTATTATCACCAAATGCCTGAAGGAGGCAGAAAATGCCATCTTCATCAATCTTCTTCAGACTAGCCCTTCTGAATTTGGCCATCTCAACTTGTTCCCCCAGTTCCAGAACATTACTTTTAAACTCATTCCCCATCTTTACGGCGTCATGGCTCTGAGCACCACCTTGGTAAACTTAACCATTTTGGGCCTATCTATTCCCTCCGGAGGTTGATACCGGGAGCCCACCATTTCATCAAAACCTCCCAAAACTGACTCCTCGGGAGTGTAAGTATCTGCGTTGAAGGGATCTATCCCGGAAGCCTTTATTACAAAAGATTTACATAAATTAAAAGAATATTTTACTTTGTTCACCTTTTCCCGTAAGGACTCTACCAGTTGCTTGGTTACCTCCAATGTGAGGTCCAGTCTGGAGTGCTGAGTTCTTACGAAATCAAATGATTCCTCACCCAGAATTTTTGATTCAGAAATTATATCTTCTCCTAGGGTGAGGAGCTCTTTGAGCTCTTCCTTCCACGCCTGGTAATTCTCAGCATCACTCTCCCACCGCTCAATTAGTGCTTCTACCTGGCGAATAACTTGTCGGGCTGTGTATAGATCTAGGAGAGTGGCTACTAGGAAACGCCGGATGTTTCCTATCTGCAAATTGGGCCATTCATCAACCGCTTGGGATTTCTTCTTCATTACTCACTGGGATTCTATGTCGCTCTGCAGTAACTCTTTTGAGGTGGAGGCCTGTGGGGAGACGGCACTGATGGGTCTGGCCAGCTCTATAAGTAACCCCATAAGTTTTGCACTCTTCTCCTTCTCTGCCTTGAGCCTCTGAGCCTCTTTTTCGTATCGGGCCTCCACTGCCCTTGCCGCTTCTTTTAGTAGGTCTACCTCGCCCTGCTTCCCTCTTTTACCCAAGTGTACCTCTGCGATATTATAGTCTGCGGGGTCTGCAGTCGCTTCATCAGCACCTGGGGGAGGTGTTGCTACCACAGCAATTATTTCTCTGCCCGGCCCAGTTCGAAGGGTATGAACTGTCTGGGCCTTCTTTGCCTTTGGCGGGGCCTGAGCCAAGGCCATCATTTCGACCAAGGAGATAGGGGCTATTGGAGTGGATGGGGATTTTCTCTTCTTGCTTTCCACCAGCCATGGAGGTGGGAGAGGTGGCCTTCCTGCCAGAGCTTGTTCTTCAGATCCTCTCCCGGTGTCCGGCAGTGGTTGCTCCTTTTCAACATGCACCTCCTCTATTTCCTTTTCTGCCAGCACTTCCTCTTCGGCGACATCCTCAATTTCTATATCTTCGGCCTGGTCCCGGATGTCGATCGGTGAATCTGGACCCTGGTCGGCTTCTTCGAGTATTATCTCTTCAATTTGCTCTTTTCCCTCTTCATGTATTTCTGCCCCTGGCTGGGTTTCTTCTGTCATTGGCACCTCTTTGGGTAGTATGGGAGGTATCTGGCCAAGGTTCAGAGTTTGGGCCGCTGTTATTATGTGCCCGAAGGTCGCCCCCGGAAGTGGACCTTGGAACACGGCGGTTGGGGTTACGGTTGGTCCTGAAGTTCTAGGTCTGGGTTCCCCAGTGGATGCCTCTTGTTCACTTGGTATTTGTTGGCCCACTTCTAGACCTTGTGTTCCTGAGGCCTCAGAGATAATCTCTGGTCCTGGCCTCTCTCTTGTTTGCTTCTCTTCTTGTTCTGCAGCTTCTTCTTCTAGATCCCGGAGATCCACAGCCTCTTGTTCTTTCTCTGGGACTTCCGTCCCTGCTTGTGTGTCACCTCCTTGTAGATTTATGAACTCGTCGGCTACAAATATGTCAAACTCTTCTTCTGGAGGGGGACTGGCTGGGATTTCTTCCTGTTCTGTTTCCTTTTCCAGTTTCGGGGAACTGGAAGAAAGGATCTCTACTTCTTCCGGGAGGGAAGCCCTGGGCGCCGGTTCTGCCTTGGGCTATTTTATGTGCTTTCTTTTCCTCTGAATGATTAGAGGCAGTCCCGCATCAGCAATTGTTGCTGCCTCCATGGGATCAACCCCGGTCTCCCTTGTCATTAGGGCTACCAGTGACGGGGAAGAAGGGGGATGAATTGGCCCGGACATGAGCGAGGGAGTTGCCAGCTTCGTCAATAGTTGCTCCCTCATTTTCTTGGGATCCCGCCATGGATTGCTGAAGCTATTCTTGTATGGGAACCTGCTGCGCAGAGGGGGTTAGGGTAATCCCCTTTCCTTTGGCTGTGCCCTGTGCAGAAGTCCTGGCTGGTGAAGATGTCCCAGCCCCTGGGATCGATCTTAATACCGGTGATGAAGTTACTCTTGGTGTCGGTCGGGGACCAAGGCGCGCACTCCCGGGGCACACCCGCTTGAAATATGTATGACTTCACTGGATAATTTCCTGAGTGAAGTCCTTGATTTTTTGATCTTCTTGGGTGGCCCAGTTTATTGCGAGCAATGCCAATTTATCAATCCCCTTTTCTTTATACTGGGGATCTGTGGTAGGGGTGGTATCAGAAAAGCCCTTCGAGAATCTCTAGAGCTTTAGCTCCTACATCATTCCAGTCATCATTCTATCATAATGCCAGCTGTGCACATCCATATCATCCTGGTGATCTTCCCAGAAGTCTTCCATGTGTGCTTGGTGGGGCTCCGAAGCCCGAGGCAGTGCCGTTGCGATTCGGCCTGGCGGATCAAAGTTTTTCCGCGCCAGATAAAACTCCTGCAAGTTGTAAATTTTAAGCTCATTTTATGCCTCCTTTGCGGCGGCCAGACTGCAGGTATAGTTCCCACAAGAGATTGAGAATGAAACATTGGTGACCTTCTTGTGGCCCAAGAAGGTATGCAGCTCCATCATTTGTCTGCAATACTCCAGCAGCACGATCTTGTCTCCATAATGTCTGGGCAACAAGTAGGGTTTCCCAGAGAAGCCGGCGACCCTAATGTAGGTATGCTGTTGGAATTGAATGTAGTAGTTCCCATAACTACTTACCAATTTCATCGCCTCAGTAGATAGGTGGTATCCGGCATCCCGGGTGGGCGTCAACAGATGATAGTAAACGAAGCAATCGTTTACCCGGCAGTAACTGGGGAAGCTGGCCTCCCATTGAATCTATGGGAAATAGTCCCATGGTGCCTTTTGTCCCGGACCAAATCTGAGGATGCCGTCTGTGAGTAGGCCATTGGAGTGGGGCCTCTGATGAGCCAGGGCCTAGAAAACATAAGAAGTCATGTAGAACTTCTTATCTTTGTTCAGCTGCCGGAATTGGGAGTTGACACGGTTGGAAATAATAGTAGCCCAGTCGAAGAATTGTCCCTTAGTGGACATGGCAAACAGGAAATAGTACATCCATTTTGCAAATTCTTGGGCGGAGGGTTGCCCAAATACCCATGCCAATGCAATCATCCCCATCTGGATGCTCTCTTTGAATTCAGAGCGGGGGATGTCAATCTTCATTCTTTTGGGGTCCCTCTTCGGGACTTTGAGCCAGTTGGTGTTTATGTACAACCGAGAGGCCTCCTCCAACTCGGTGAATTCTTTCAAGGCATCTGACCTTGTAACTACTGTAGCTTGATCAAATTGCGGGATACCTAGTCTGATTTGGAAAGTGGCTGGGTCTAGGGACACCAGTGGAGTGGGGAATCCCGATGGTTCTACTGGTGCTAACATGACGGCCCAGACAGAGGAGTTATAGTGGGCCGCCAGAGTAAGCACAAGCTCCAGAGACTACATGGAGTATGGGAAGCAAGCTCCCCTAAGAATTTTTGAACCTCCGATGTTAGTAGCAAGTGAATCTCCAGCCTGTCGTTGTATATGCATTATCTTCACTAGAGCCTGCATTTCTGCCCAAGTCCCGACGCTGGTGTCGGTCATCAACTTTATCTTGAACTCAATCTTCGAGCTCACAATCTCCTCACCCTGCATATACTTCATGGTGAGGGGGAGCTTTGCCAGGGCCTTCTCTATCTTAGACTTTGCCGCTGCCCTGGTCTCGGTTGTGGATGGCAACTCCAGACTTCCGGGAGGAGATGATGCGGATGCTTCAGACATGGTTGTTAAGTGAAGTCTGGACCTGTGAGACAAAGTGACCGTCAGAACATATTTACCAAAATAAAATAATAACTCCGGGGTCTGGAGATCTTACCACCGTGTTGTTTACTTTTCCTGAAAAGTTAGTTTTTGCATAAGTATCTGAAAAGCAAAACGTAAACTTGGCATTTTCATCACATCTCCGGGCTCGGGAAAATTTGTCACTCTTAATGAAAACATGGGACGAATGACGGAAAGGGATCCGAAACCCAGAGAAGTGACCGTTAGTAAAGAATGTGGAAGCAAGTCCACGTGGGTGCCATGTGCGCTAGCATTGAATGGATGGGATGGCACTGGCGGCGGAGGAGACTACTCGAATGCGCGAAAAGGGAAAGCCACATGGCCAGAAATAATTGTGCACATGGGAAATAAATGAGGCTCTGACAGCCTTGATGGAGGAGAGAGAAAACCGCCTATTTGAAACTGGCCAAGAGCCAAATTTCAAATAGGTGGTTTTCTACCTCGAAGCAAACTTGAAGCGAAAAACCAACAACAAAGGTGACTCGACCAGCTCGTTGAGCCACCCAAAAGGATATACAAAGAAGCCGAAGGGTATATACATAGGATGAAGGGATATATACAAGGGTTACCTACAGAAATATACATATATACATGAATATACATGCAGACAACTCCCGCGGAAAAACCAGACAAAGCTGAAACCAAAATATACAGCTATTTACATTATATACATGAATATCTACAGGCTATTCACAAATATTTACAAACTGCTCACAAGCCATTTACAAGCCATTTACAAACTATTTACAACTATTTACAACTATTTACAACTATTTACAGCTGCATAGAAGGCGGACAACCTTCTGGAAAAGCCGAGCCACTAGCAAGCGGCAAAACCAGAAGACCAAAGGAACAACAAAGAAACAAAGAAAACGGAAATGGAAACAAGCCAACCGAAAATGAAGCAAATGAAAACAAAGACGAGCAAAACACAGAAAACCAGGAAATGAAAAGCAAAGCGAAAAGGAGGGAAGCAGAGAAACCAACCTGAAAACGCAGAAGGCGGAGGATGGGAAGATTACTAGGAGAACTCTGCAACACCCTCTAATTGTCAAGCTATCAAGATCACCACCACGGAGCACTAGCGTACGTCTGAGAATAGTAGAAGGTGTTAAATTTTGATTATCGCAAACCTCTCTGTAACTGCTCTGCTAATTGCTTTGGAAATCGCTCTACTTCTCTCTAAGTGCTTCAAATATTTTAAACGCGGTAAGTGTGATAATGACAGGCGAGTCTATTTATACCCGTGGTAAAAAGTAATCCTCTACACTCCAGAAATTTTAGACTAGGAAAAACATCCGGACTCCGGGCCCGGGGATTCCTTACGATGATATTCCTAGATCTTAGGAACATCATGACAAACAATCCCGGAGTCCGGAATCAAACTTCTAACCAAAAGACAACCTCTGAGATCCGGGATCCCGGAGGGGAAAAATGAACCAAGGAAACAACACACTCCGGGGAAGAAAAACCTGGAGGAAGCAAGCAAGAAGGAAAAGAAAAACAAGGCCGGAACAGAAAGCAAAGAAGAAAAAAAAAGGGGGACCCAACATTTTGTACACAAAATGTAGGGATTGGGATGCAAGGCATAACAGTTGTGAGGAAATAAAACAGTAATTCCAAAAGGTGAAGCCTTGAGTCTTCTTCCATTTGCACTTGATCCCATGTGTTGATCTACCCTAGTTTGCAAGATATCGGGTTTTTAGTGAGAGTGCCCGGATTTAAGGCTTAAAACTAGGGTTCACCTAGGGCTTGATTGTTTGGACTGATTCCACCATGGGAAATTGATGCCTCTTGGTGGAATTCATCCTTTTCCAATTTATTTTCATATTCTATAGGTTAGGAGTGTGGATTTGCAAAGAAATGAGTTTGCCACAAGACCCTAGGTGTACATCTCATGTGTGCACCAATCTGTGACTTAGGACAGTCACTATAGATTTTGGTTGGGGATTCATCAAGGTCTCAAATCCTATATTCTAAGTTTTTTTACATTTCCACACATGCCTCCATGCTTGGTTTGTGTTTTGACATAGGAGAAAGAGCACTTGTAGTGCATTTGGAGCCTTAATTAGGCCTATTAGTCTGGTCTAAAACTTGTGACAGCAGTGTCTTTTGTTTACCTCCACTCCTTGGTGCTTGGATATGTTTAGTAAAGCCTTAAAGGGTATCAAAATCCCTGACTAATTCAATACTTCCTTTGGAAACATTTTGACTTATGTTTAAGAAACCCTCTAAAAAAGGCTACAAGCCAAATCCTTAGACTATGAGCATCTTGATGTTATGAGTTGTTGTTGAATGAAAGAACCATTAGAACTATAAGAATAAGACCTAAAAAGCCAGAGCAATGATTGTAGGCCACCCTTGGTCTTAGTATCCATTTCTTGGGTTGTGATTATCTATCAAGTTAAAGGGACCTCTTGGTGGATCCTTGGTTATTGGTGCTTAGGTCTTGGTGAACCTAGTGATTAGGTTACATTTGATAGTTGAGGTTGTGATAACCTTTCTCTTGGTCCTTTTGGATACTTGTGATAAGTAGTTGGTCACTTGGATCCCATTTGGGTGATTGAGATCTTTGAAGTTTGCCATTTGACCATGTCCTCTTGGGTGTTGGTCTTTGAAACTTACCACTTGCTCACTGATTGAAGGCTTTCATTTTCCATTGCTGAATCAAGTGGTATCAGAGCTATGTCTTCTCTTGAAGATGAAGATATCCCTACAAGGGTCAAAAACAGTGAGTTAGCAAAGATGGTGAGAGAGCAAAGGGCTGCAAACACGGCCTTGACCAAGAGGCTTCAAGAACTTGAGAAGAAACTTGACAAGAACAAAGGAGATGAGTCTAAGAATGAAGAGGAGAGTGAAGAAGAGGAGGATGACTCTATTCAAAACATCCCTGGAGATCAAAGGCCTTTTATAGATGCCTCAAAGTCCATGGGGATGAGAACCATGGAGGAAAAGATAGATTTTCCGATCTTCAATGGCAAGATGAATGTAGACTTAGCCTTGGATTGGATAGAGGCTCTAACAACATTCTTTCAATGTAAAGACATCCCTAAAAAGAAGAGGGTAAAGGTGGAAAGATCCAAGTTAAAGGGAGGAGCCCTAACTTGGTGGAACTTCATCCAAACAGAGAGGGTGAAGAATGGGAAGAATATGATCAATTCATGGAATAGGATGATAGCATTGATCAAAGAGACATATGTACCTGAGGACTATGGGGTACAACTCCATAGGAGGAAGCAAAGTCTAAAACAAAAGGACATGGATGTAGGCTCATACACTGAGGAGTTCTTGAAACTATGTATGAAGACCAATATGGCTGAAGATGAGGAAGAAAAGCTAGCAAGGTACATGAATGGCTTGAAAGTATCCATTCAAGAAGAGCTAAGTCTACACTACCCTACCATAGTCAATAGGTGCTATCAAATGGCACTTAAGGTGGAGGAAAAATGGAAGAGAAAACAAGAATTTGGAAAAGGAAAGAGTAATGATAGTGGGAAGAACTTTAGAGGCAAAGCCAGCTCTTGGAACAAGGGACAAAGTGGTGGCAGCAGCAGTAGGACCCCTAACCAAGGAAAAAAAGAAAATAGTGACTCTAATTCAAGAGGGAACTATAGAGGAAGGAGGACCTTCAATAGAGGAAGGATGAATTCAGGAAGAGGTAATGGACCATTGAAATGTTACTATTGCAATCAAATGGGACATCATGCAGGAAGATGCCCTGAGAAGAGACACAACAACAACCAAGGTGAGAGGAGGGCACAACTTGTCCAAGAAGATAAACAACAAGAAAATGTTGATGCTACAGACTTGGAACTAGAGGAAGGAGTATGCTTGATGATGAGGCAGGTCTTCCTTCAAGTGCCACAAGCCCAAGAACCTCCACAAAGGAAAAATCTCTTCAGAACAAAAATCAAGTGTCATGGAAAGGTATGCAATCCACTTATAGATTCTGGTTCAACTGAAAATATTGTGTTTTGTGAAATGGTTCAGAAATTAAACCTCTCTAAAATACCACACCCTTTCCCCTATCATGTTTTATGGTTAACAAGAGGCCAACAAACTCTAGTAATAGAACAAGTATGGATAGAATTCTCAATTGCAGATTTTAAAGACAAATTTCTTTGTGATGTGGTTGAAATGGATGCCTCACACATCCTTCTAGGAAGGCCCTGGAAATTTTATGTAGATGCCATACACCATTGTAGGAAGAATACCTACTCCATCACTAAAGATTGGAAGACCTTTACTATGAAGCCCCTACCGGATAACAAATCTACAAAAGAACCCACTGTGGTCATCATGGGAGAAAAGGATATGTTAAAAACCTTAAAAGAATCTGATATTGAGCCATTTGTCTTAATCTCAAAGGCCAAAGACAATATCAGATCTGATCAAAAAGATCCCATACCAAATGAAGATATAAAACTGCTGCAAAAGTATAAAGATGTCACTATTAGTGACCTGACCACTAGCCTCCCTCCCATTAAGGACATCAGTCATCAAATAGACCTGATACTAGGTTCATCCTTGCCTAATAAGGCACCATACAAAATGACACCATTGCAACATGCAGAGATTACAAAATAGGTCACCAAATTGATGGAAAGAGGACTCATTCAAAAGAGTCTCAACCCATGTGCAGTGCCATCAGTCTTGACCCCTAAAAAGGATGGTAAATGGAGGTTATGCACAGATAATAGGGCCCTAAACAAGATCACAATAAGATATAGGTTCCCCATGCTGAGGATTGAGGACCTATTAGATCGACTAGGAGGTGCTTGCTACTTCACCAAGATAGACCTAAAGTTTGGTTACCATCAAATTAGAATCAATGAATGGAAAATAGCATTCATGACTACTGAAGGTTTGTTTGAATGGTTAGTAATGCCCTTTGGCTTAATAAATGCCCCTAGCACTTTTATGAGGCTTATGAATGAGATATTCATTGATTTTATTGGAAAATTTGTTGTTATTTACCTTGATGACATACTAATATTTAGTCATAGCAAGGAAGACCATCTTGATCATG
>MU226259.1:739182-763439 GCA_018584345.1 Thuja plicata | reverse complement strand
GGGTCCTATGACCCCTCAAGACACACTTGAGCATTCAAATGGGTTGAAAGGGGTGATGGGGTCTTCCTAGGGGTCATAGTACACCTTATCACATACTAGGACCCCTAGGAAGACCCCATGACCCCTTTTGACATGTTTGAATGCTCAAGTGTGTCTCCATGACCCCTTTTGACACATGAAAACACTCAAGTGTGTTCTAAGGGGTCATATCCCTTGAGGCACACTTGAGTGTTGAAATGTGTCAAAAGGGGTCATGGGTACTTCCTAGGGGTCCTAATGCATGATAAGGCATACTAGGACCCTTAAGAAGTGCCCATGACCCCTTTCGACACATAAGAACACTCAAGTGTTTTCTAAGGGGTCATATGATCCCTTGGGACACACTTGAATGTTAAAATGTGTCAAAAAGGGGTCATGGGGACTTCCTAGGGGTCCTATCACATGATAAGGAGTACTAGGACCCCTAGGAAGTCTTCATAACCCCTTTTGACATATTAGAACACTCAAGTGTGTCATAAGGGGTTCTACAACCCCTTAGGACACACTTGGGCATTCCAATATGTCGAAAGGGGCCATGAGGACTTCCTAGGGGTCCTAGTAGGTCTTATCTCATGTTAGGACCCCTAGGAAGTCCCCATGTCCCCTTTTGACACATTGAAATGCTCAAGTGTATTCCAAGGGGTGCTACAACCCCTTAGGACACACTTGAGTGTTCTAATATTTTGAAAGGGATCATGGGGACTTTCTAGGGGTCCTAGCACACCTTATTGCATGTTATGACTCCTAGGAAGTCTTCATAACCCCTTTCGACATATTGAAATACTCAAGTGTTTTCCAAGGGGTCCTACGACCCCTTGGGAAACACTTGAGCATTCCAATGTGTTGAAAGGGGTCATGAGGACTTTCTAGGGGTCCTGGTAGGTTTTATCACATGTTAGGACCCCTAGGAAGGCCCCATGACCCCTTTGGACACATTGAAATGATCAAGTGTGTCCCAAGGGGTCTTATGAACCCTTAGCACACACTTTAGTGTTCTAATGTGTCAAAAGGGGTCATGGGGACTTCTTAGGGGTCCTAGTATGCCTTATCACACATTAAGACCTCTAGGAAGTCCTCATGACCCCTTTCGAGATATTAGAACACTCAAGTGTGTCCCAAGGGGTCCTGCAACCCCTTCGGACACACTTGATCATTTCAATGTGTCAAAAGGAGTCATGAGGACTTCTTAGGGGTCCTAGTAGGTCTTATCACGCATTAGGACCCCTAGGAAGTCTCCATGACCCCTTTCGACACATTGGAATGCTAAAGTGTGTTCCAAGAGGTCCTACAACCCTTATGACACACTTGAGTTTTCTAATGTGTCGAAAGGGTTCATGGGGACTTCATGGGGGACAATTGTGGTTTGTAACTTGGAACATAATTAAGTGTTTTAATATATCTTTGAGGGTCATTGTTACACACTTGAGTGTTCCAATATGTCAAAAGGGGTCATAGAAAATTTCCATGACCCTTTTAGAAATATTGGAACACTCAAGTGTGTCCCAAGGGGTAATAGGACCCCTTGAGACACAATTGAGCGTTCTAATGTCTTCCCATGGGTCAAAGAGAGACCTCAGAGGTCCTAGTACACCTTATCACGATTGTAGGACCCCTAGAAAGTCTCATGACCCCTTATGACACATTGGAACACTTAAGTGTGTCCCAAGAGATCGTAGGACCCCTTGGGACACACTTGTGTACTCTAATATGTCCCCTAGGGTCAAAGAGGGACCTAAGAGGTCCTAGTACACCTTCTCACATGTTGGGACCCTTAGGAAGATCCCATTACCCGTTTTGAAGCATTGAAACATGCAAGTGTGTTTCAAGAGGTTGTAGGACCCTTTGAAACACACTTGAGTTTTCTAATGTGTCCCCTAGGGTCAAAGAGGGTCCTCGTGGGTCCTAGTACACATTCTCATGTGTTAGGACCCTGAGAAAGACCCCATGACCCCTTTCGACACATTAGAACACTCAAGTGTGTCCCAAGAGGTCGTAGGACCCCTTGAGACAGACTTGAGTGTTCTAATGTGTCCCTGGGGGTCACAAAGGGTCCTAAGAGGTCCTAGTACACCTTCTCATGTGTTATGATCCCTAAGAAGTCCCTCTCTGACCCCTGGGGACACATTAGAACACTCAAGTATGTCCCAAGGGGTCGTAGGACTCCTTTGGACACACTTGAGCTTTCCAATATGTCTCCAGGAGTCAAAGAGGGACCTAAGGGGTACGCGTTAGGACCCCTAGGAAGACCCTCTTTGACCTCCGGAGACACACTGGAACACTCAAGTGTGTTCGAAGGGGTTGTAGGATCTCTTGGGACACACTTGAGTGTTCCAATGTGTTTTCGGGGGTCAAAGACTGACCTAAGTGGTCTTAGTACACTTTTTTACGCGTTAGGACCCCTAGGAAGTCCCCCTTTGACCCCCGAGGACACAATGGAACACTCAAGTTTGTCTCAAGGGGTTATAGGACCCTTTGGAATACACTTGAATGTTTCAATGTGTCCCTGGGGTCAAAGAGGGTCCTAAGAGGTCCTAATACACTTTCTCACGCGTTAGGAACCATAGGAATTCTTCATAACCCCTTTCGACACATTTAAACACACAAGTGTGTTGCAAGGTTTTGTACGACCCCTTCAAACACATTTAAGTGTTCTAATGTGTCTTGGGGATCACAGAGGGACGTAAGAGGTCCTAGTACAGCTTCTCATGCCTTAGGACCCCTAGGAAGTCCCCATGACCCCTTTCGACATATTTCAACAATCAAGTGTATCCCTAGGACCCCTTGGGACACACTTGAGTGTTCTAATGTGTCCCCGAGGGTTACAAAGGGACCTAAGAGGTCCTAGTACACCTTCTCATGTGTTAGGACCCCTAGGAACCCTCTATGACCCCTTTGGAAACCTTTTGGATGCCTTATACTGGTGTAATTAACCTATATACTAATATGTCCTATATAATATATATTATACTTCATTTTATTATATATACAACATTATATATATATATATATATATATATATATATAATTTAAACTTGAAGATATTATGTGATATATTATAAAAAATATATTAATATATAATATATAAAATAATATATGATATATATAATGTAACATTTAATATTAATATATATTATATAATATTTAATATAAATTATATATTATATAATATTTAATATATATAATACATAATCTAATATATAATTTTTGATATACAATATATCATATGAAGGAGGGAGAAAGGGGAGGGAAAAAAATTTAAGAGGGAGAAAGGGGAGGGAAAATTTAAAAATTAAAATTTTGCCATCATTTTTGGGTACCCGATTTTAAATTGGGTACCCGATTAGGCTTGGTATTGCTTTGTACACCAAACCTACACACCAAACCTACATGGTCAACTCTAAAAATATCACAAAAATATGTTTTTCCCCTATTTTCCTAAGTTCCAGACTTCGACCATGTAGCTGACGAATTTTTTTCATCCAAATTTGATGAAACGAAACAGATATCTTAAGGAGATTATCAGCTTTCTATTGATATAATTGCTATCAAATTTTGAATTTGGTAAGTAATTATTAGTTATTTTCTAATTGAGTTGCCTCTAAAGTGCTGATTTATATATTGATGGAAAAATAGCTATAACTTTCAAATGGTATAAGAATTTTGAAATCTGAAAAATGCGGCACATTCTATGCTTCGCCTACTATAAGGGAAATTTGTTTATTTTTTAATTTTTAAAATTTTCAATGAGTTAAGGTGGTCAGACATGGGAGTTTTTTTATTTTGAAAACATTGTAGCAGAAAATTCATAATTAATTATTTTTTGGAATAAAATTACACAAAACTATGCGTCACATCTGGGCATGAGTCTACTATTTATATATAGAATTTTATAAAAAAATATTATCATTTGATTATGATTAAGGTGGTCAGACATACACCTACTTATATTTTTCCTGTAATTTTTGTACTGCTGCATTGAAATCTATACTTTTCACCAATCATATGTAATTTTTTTTAGAAAAGGCCTAATATTTTAGAAACTTCTTTCAATTTCCTATAGATTCTATTCTTACAACTTTTTGATATTAGGTTGATAGCTAGTTCAAATTTTCACGTCAAGTTCACTCACCCTAATTTTGCTGATTTTTCATTGTCACTTAAGGGCATAGTTTGGCCCCTCATGATCTTGCACATACCCCCTATTATTGAATGAATATGTTATTTATGTAATTCAATTCATTAATATTCTCTTTAACCCCTAACTGAACCTATCTCAACCACCTAACCTTAAGTTCTAACTCAACCCAACTCCTTCACCCATCCTAATCCTAATCCTAAACTCTCCCTATTGATGTCACATTCCTAATCTTTGGATTATGAATTTAATCCCTTCCCCAAAGTCAACTTTCTCAAGCCATCCTCATCCAAGTGCGTTTAATACTCTTACATCCTCATGAATGCATCATTAATGCCTCTTACACTCCTCATTAAGGCTCTTGCACCCTCATTAATAACCTTATATTCTAAATTCTTATTGGCTCTCTTCCCTAAATGGTCACATTCCTCCCTTTTTTCAACCTAATAATATTGTGACATTTGTCATCATATGATGCACTTGAAGAAGCACAATCTGTGTGCTCTCTTCTAGGTGCGTCTGAGCCTCTCCTTAGGTTTGCATCCTGACCTTTGATTCCTAACCCATTTTCTATAAAATAAACCTCATTCCTTCACAATTTCAATCCACCTTCCATGTAAAGTTATAATGCTATTTTGAGAGAAAATCAAAATCCATCTTTAGAGAAGATTTATAATGCCAATTTAAGATCACAGCTTGAAGCTTGAAGCTTGAAGCACATCCGTGAGCACACATCCACAAAAAATGGACAAATCCAATGAGAAAAATAGACTTGAATGAGCTTGTAAGAGGTTTGCACTTTCTTCATTTATCTTATTTCAAGTTTTCATTTTATGTCTTAGCATGTATGTAGTTTAGATTATTAGTTGTTGAGTATTTTGATTCGTTATTATGCTCCTTTTCTTCTAATTTTCATAGCTCACACAAACATATAATGTATGATACATAAACAATTTGATTGAATGACATTACCTCAACGGTTAATTCTATTATATTCCAACTTTCATAGGTGAGGTGTCATTCTTCATGGTTTTGATGTAGTCTCTTCTTTCTCATTAAAAAGATGTTTTTTGATAGTTCAATACTTATGATTTTTGTGGAGGAACTGTCTATACTCATCAAACATCTATTTTTCTAAACTTGTTATATGACGAGATTTCATCTTTGAACCACAAACTAGACATGCAAATTTTTCCTTTGTTTGAAGACCTGCAAGATCATGTATAATTGAATTATAAATTTGTTAATATATATATATATATATATATTGAATAAATTATTTTTAAAAATGCATGATTTATACTTATATATATATATATATATATATATATATATATATATTATTAAAGTGTGCAAGTTGAAGTTTATAACACACCACAAAAATGTGTTAGCCCTGGGGAATCATGAATTGTCCATACAAGCATTGCATGGAACTTAAATTGTCTTTGTCCTAATGGTCTAGAGATGTCTACAACTATAGTAACTCATCGATAAGAGGCTCAATATATACATTCATATCTTTAACTTGGTACTGACCTAGTTGAGTGAAGAGAAACATTACGTAATTATTAAAATCATGTTACTACATTATATATAATTTAATGTACATAACTACCAAATAAAAAAATGCTTGGATCAATCATTTCCAACATTATGTGTTCCTTTTTTATTGACATCCATGGAGGAATGTTATTGTTCATAACAAAAATAGGCCACACCGAGTAAATAGATTTCAACTCTCCAAATGGATTGACACCGTTCGCTCCCAATGAAATCTTGAGATTACTTGGTTCTTCTTTAAAGCATGGTAATTTTTTCTTATGTCCAGGTAAATGTGAAACCATCCGTAGGCATTCAAAAAGTGTCATCTCCACTTCTATTATGTGTATGGTAATCCATAAATTGCGCTAAGCTTTCGTACCTAAATAATCATTGCATACAACGAATAAATGAGAATATAATGAACCTTACAAGGCACCTTTTTTGTTAGTTGATCTATTCAATGTCTACTGACATGACATTCAGGGCATTCTGTTGCAAATTCATGTTTTTTATGATATATAATATGATCATTGGGACATGCATCTATTGCTTGATACTCTATTCAAATATCTTCCATAATGGTAGATAATTCTTGGTATGAGCGAGGTAGAATATTTGATGGTGGTAATAAAAATTCACCTATCAATCTACAAAAAATAATTTGTTAATATAAAGAATTTTTTTTTGGTCTGTAATATTTTTTTGATTTATATATTAAGGAAAAGGATTATATCTTAAGTATATAAGCCAAGAGGCTTAACAGCTTGAGAGAGCAAAAAAATAGCAACTAAGCCCAATAGATAATAAGCAAAAATGGACTGATAGAGTTTTAACAGCAGAGATGACATTATGCATAGAAGAAAACCTAAAGAAGACAAGGGAGAAGAGACTTGAGGCATATAGAGCACTCATCCATATACAAAATTACTACCAAAGGATCAGAACCACCATGGAAATGATTTCATTCCTCTGCATGCTATTTACCATGCCTCTACCTACGTTTCAGCTTGGGCACTTCCTCAAAAATAGCTTTATCCCTTAGCTCTGTCGGCCTTGCTAAGTCTTCCACCATAGACTTCAGTGTCTTCCAATTACTTTCCATATCCTTTTGATAAGAACCTTGGTCAAAACTTCCCCACCAGGTGAGAAAGGGGACACGACCATAGTTGAAACCATCCTTTAATTCAACAAAAAATTCACTGTAATCAAACCCACACCCAGGAACAGCCCATTCAAGTATTGAATCAAGACCCAGAAGTAACTCTGGATCAAAGAGGAGTTCAGTAATATGTTTGACTTCATTTTTAGACTCCCCAAGCTGTAGGGCCCAAGATATCACTAAGGAGATGATATCAACATTGGATCTGCGCTTATCAAATCTCTCCTGATATTGGCTGCCGAGGACATTTTGAACAGCAACAGCCAACCCTTCATGTTTAATATTCAACAAGCCTAAGATCCTCTCAATGTTGGCTGGTCCCTCAACTACTTTTTGCTGCTTCTTGGTTCTGACTGAGAATGTTGCTTCCATGTCGACCTCTGCAGAGAAAAGAAGAAAAGGAAACAGACAGAGATGCATTTGAAGGAAGTCAGGGGTGGTTTTAAACTACAAACAGGCTAGAGTAAGGGAGAAGTTTGCCGTCAGATCAACTGACAATAGCTCAAATCAGGAATATTTCCTAAAATAGAGTGAATTCCTGTTGGATTTAAAACATGAGAACTCTAAATTTTCCATGTGCTTTGAAGGTGCTAAAAACTGTCCTCCCTAATCTGACAATAATCCTTGACAGGAAAGTTGCACCGCCAATTCAGGAAGAGTCATTTGAGAGCTGTGCATTTGAACTGTCATTAGAAATTGTCATCCACTTGCAAAAGGCACATCGAACAAACCATCCTACAAATAGCAGAATTACATCCTTTCACCAATTTTCATGGTTCATTTGCAACAGTCACATCAATCATTGCAATGCAGATTGTCGAAGGCAGCACCTGCACAATAAGTCATATCAAGAAACACGGGCGTCATCTTGCATAAAAAAAAACACAGCTTAGTTGAAAAAAATCTCTTTAGAGTAAGTTTCAAAACAGGGCTCATTGCTCATCATAGGACTTATAGCCCATTTGGAGACTGTAGCAGCCTCCTAGTTTCCTTCTCTAAGGACATGGGAGACTTTGAAGTCTGGGAATGAGTGAAGGAGATGAGAGATTTCTTCAATCATATTCTTCTGATGCCATGCATTGGCTGCCCCATTTTTTATTGCAGTGATTATTATTTGTGAATCACCTTCTAAGTGTATTTTTTGAAGGTTCAACTTTTTATCCAATTGTAAGGCCAATAATGCTACCTTGGCTTTGGCTTCATTATTAGTTCCATTATTGAGCCTCTGAGTAGCTAGAGCAAGAATATCTCCATTGCCATCTTTGACAACAACACCAGCCCCTGAGGGTCTCGGGTTGCCTCTAGAGGCACCATCAAAATTAATTTTGACCCATCCTGGACTTGGTTTATCCCATTTCAACTCTTATATTCTATTATTTTGAACATGAAAATCTTTAATATTACCATTCCTAAGTTTCAAACTTGTCCAATTACAGTGAAGTTCCCTGTCGGCTTTGGTGTAAAGAAAATTGCTCGTAGAGGTAGTGAGAGTAGCTTGCATAGTCTCTTGAATGGCACTATACATACTCACCTTGATGCTAGATAGAGATCTTTCCTTATCTTGAAAGATGTGCCTATTGTGTTCTTTCCAAATTTCCCAAATGATGATGGAGGGGCATGCATTCCATAACCCAGATAAGGCTATTTTCTTTTGGGGAATCGGCCAACTTTGAAACACTTCTTTGATGCCCTGCTGAAAGGGTCCAATCAACCCCAATTTTTATTTAACCATATCCCAACATGCAGTTGAGAAAGGACACTGAAAAAGTAGGTGATCCACATCTTCCTGAGCTGATTTACATAACACACACCGAGTTGGACCTTGTAGACCAAAATGTTTCATTCTTTCAACTGTTAAAATCCTTCTTTGCACTGTTATCCATGCAAAGGTTCCTTCCTTTCGTAAGCAGTGTCTATCCCATAATAGTTTTGTGTTCAAAGGTAATAAATCCTCCTCATTCTCTTGGGATTGGAACCCTAGCTTTACCAAATAATCCCCACTCTTGGCTTTACTCCAAATAATTTTATTTGAATGCTCAATTCTGGTGAATTTTCTTTTATTAAGAATATCTACCATAAGGTCTTTTTGCGGGGCAGAGAGGAGAATACCATCCAAAGGTTTCCATTTCCACATGGGTTTGAGAGGGGACTCCCTACATTCTAGGTAATCCTCCACCTTGGAACCCCACTTGTTGGTGAAGAGAGTTCTTAGATCATCAAATCTTCTATCTTCTTTTAAAATTGGGTGATTATTCCAGGAGTCATCCCAGAAAAAGGCTTTGTTTCCCTTGCCAACATGCCAAGAGACATGTCTAGTGATGATAGATCTGCTATCTAGAAGAAAATTCCTGATTGTGGAGCCTTTCGGGGGGTTAACAATGGTGAGGATTCTTTCATCCATCAAAGAGTCTAAGTATTTGGATCGGATTATCTTGACCCATAAACTATCCGGTTGCAAACACATATGCCAAACTAGTTTGGCTCCAAAAGCTAGGTTCATCTTTCGCCAGTCCTTCAGTCCAGTTCCCCCATTCTTCTTCCTACTAAAAATCTTATCCCAAGCGATGAGAGGCCATTTATCTCCTTCTTCCACTCATTCCAAAAGAAATCCCTCATTCTTTTAGCAATGGCATCTAAAACTTTGTGAGGGATCTTGAAGCAGCTCATAGAGTAAATAGGGATGGTTGTCACCACAGCATGGAGTAAAATATTTCTGCATGCTGATGTTAGCCATCTACTTTTCCATCCCTCCATATGGTTAAAGCAAGAATCTATAAGAGATTTCCATAGGTTTGGTTTGGTGGCACCATCAAATAAAGGCACTCCTAGATATTTGCTTGGATGCTTGCGTATCTTGATTTGCATAATATCACTAATTTGTTTTTGCATATTGTTGGCCGTATGAAAGAAGAAGATCTCTAATTTATGTTAGTTTACACTCTGACCCATGGCCCTACTATAATAGTCTAAGGTAGAATTTATGACATGAGCTTCACGAAGTGAAGCAACTCCCATCAAGATGTTATCATCCACAAATTGCAGATGTGTAGAGGAGGGAATACCTACAGCAATCTTGATCCCTTGCCAACTGCCATTCAATCTTTTACTGATAATAAGTCTACCCAAAACTTTAGCCATAATTATGAATAGGAAGGGGGCAATGGGGTCCCCCTGTCGGATTCCTTTTGAGGTTTCAAAAAAACCTTGAGGGCTGCCATTCACAAGAATAGAAAATATGGGGGTGTTAATGCAACTGGCTACCAATTTCACCCAGCCATTTCTGAATCCAAATTTTAGCAGTATCCTTAGAAGAAAATCCCTATTAACATGGTCATAGGCTTTCTTGATATCAAGTTTAATCAGCATTCTATTGACTTTTGTAGCTTTAATTGTGTGCACTACTTCATGTGCAATAACGATGCCCTCAAAAATAGATCTATTTAGGGCAAACCCACTCTGTTCTTCAGAGATTATATGTTTAAGAATGGGCTTGAGCCTATTTGCAGCCACTTTGAATATAAATTTATAAATAGTATTACATAAAGCAATAGGTCAAAATTTAGAAAAAGAGTTAGTTACCGATTGTTTGGGGATCAAAGAAATGAAAGTGTTATTGAAGTCCTTTAAAATAAACCCTTGAGCTCTAGATTCTTCAACTACTTGCCATAAGTCTTTTCCTAAAATATCCCAAGTTTTTTGAAAAAAGAGTGCTGGAAAGCCATCTGGGCCCAAGGCTTTGTCTCCTCCCATGTCAAATAAGGCTTTCCTAACTTCTCCTAAAGAGACAGGGCTCATAAGCTTTTAATTATGTGCTACTATGATAGTATTCGGGATGAGGTTGAACAATTCCTCATCATCATGCCTAGGGAGCTGATTTTGATTAAAAGTCTCTTGGAAGAAGTTAACAGCTTCCTAATTTATAATCTTGGGATTTGAGGAGGTAACCCCCTGCTCAGTAGTGATATTATAGATTTTGTTACCTTCTCTTCTGGTCTTGACATATTTATGAAAGAATTTAGTATTATGATCCCCTTCTTTGAGCCAGGTCTCTCACAATTTTTGTTTCCAATGGATTTCTTCTTTGGCCAGAACTTCTTTGTAGAGTCTTAAAAGACTTTGTTCCTCCAAATAAGAGTTATCATCCATACCTTCAGCTATGATATTATCATTAAAAGATTGCAGGCCCTGTTCTAGTTGCATCTTTTCCACAAAAATATCTTTAAAAATCTCTCTATTCCAAATTTTAAGCTGATCTTTAATAAATTGTATCTTTTTAAAGAAAATGAAGGACTTATTTCCTTCTTGTTTTGGATCATTATTCCACCAATGTTCAATGTTAGTTTGAAAATCTGCTGCCTGCAACCACATGGCTTCAAATTTGAATGGGGCTCGGTCAGGAGTAACATCTTCTTGTATATTATAGAGAATCAGATAGTGATCCGAGCCAGAAATTGGTAGGATATCTGTTGTGCATAACCAGTCCTGATCCTCCCAGTTACCCATAAGAAAAAATCTATCTAACTTCTCTGCAATATTTGTGAACCCAATTCTCCTATTGGTCCAAGTAAAATTACTAGATCTAAACTTTAGTTCTGTAAACCCATTATTAAGAACAAATTCAGCAAAGTCATTTTGACTTTTTCTTAGCCATCCCTTGCCACCTTTCTTGTCTAAAGGGCTAAGAATGGCATTGTAGGCCCCACCTAATATAAAGAGATCCTCCTCCTTGTCCATGATGAGATTTGATAAGTCATTCCACAAAGGTTTCTTTTCATTAGGGTTATTATGGCCATAAACATTGAATAAATAAAAGTGAGAAAGTAATTGCTTAGAAGATACCTCAATCCATTGCCAATTTGAAGACTGATTGAGTAGGACTACCTCCACCACCCTGTCATCCCAAAGAATACCAAGGCCTCTAGAGGCACCATTTGGCTCTGAGAAAATGCATTTCCATCTATAAAATCTATTCTAAAAGAACTTGATGTCATCACCCTTGAGTTTTGTCTCTTGAAGTAAAATGATTTCCACCCTCACTTGATCAAGCCCTCCTTTGAGCAAGAGAGATTTTTTAGGGGCATTGTAGCCCCTGACGTTCCATGAGAGGAGTCTCATTGATTCTAGGAAAATACAAACCTTTTCCTTGATCTTAGCAGTATTGATTGGTCTGCTGCACACCCAGCTTGCTCCAGCCTTTCTTTGGTAGATTTCCTACCCCTTCTCTTCTATTCCCCTAGTTTTGGTTTTCTGATCAAAGACATAGAAGGATTTAATCCCCTTTATTCCAAGACATTGATTGTGTCCTTCTCTACCAAAAAATCACCATCTCCCTCATCACTAAAGTAGCTAACATTAGAGTCCGTATCAAGGAGGTTATCTCCACTATCTCTGGCATCATTTAGAGAACTTTCCAAATTGCAAATGGGAGAGATTTGTCCTTCAAGATTATTATCTGCATCCCAATTATGAGGAGACATATCTTTTGCATCTTGAAGTTGATTAAGAGTGGCTAGGATGGGGTGAAAGTGGCTAATGCATTCCTGAGAAGAATGATTAGGAACAGGTCCAGACATAAACAAAGAGGGAGAGGATTTTTTATAGCTACTAGTCAAACCATGACCGGGTTTGGCCAAAGCGTTGAACCTAGGTGCATCCGCATTTAGAGAAGAAGGCATAGAGGAGGGAATATAACCTAGTGCTTCATCTTTGGATTTAGCTAGAGACATTTCAATATCCCTGCAAGTAGGTAGAGGAGGGCTCCCAACACAACCTGTCAAGAGGTCAACACCTACTTCAGTAGAGTTTAGCTGATTGGGAAAGTTTGGTTTGCTGCCCCAGTCACCTATCTTGTCTTTCAAGTGGTTAGGTGACTGTGACCTGATGTCAATAGAGTCAAGCACAATGAGAGACAGAGGGGTTGATTTCACCACTTGGGTGGAAATTTGACAGTTTGAATCCATCTGAAAGGAGGTCGTATGGGAGTTAACTATGATTTTGTGATTCACCATAGGGATAGCATGATTTTCTGGAGGAGAAGAGGAAATGAACTCCATTGTTCTATTAAAAATCATGTCCTCTTCATAAAGGATTGACCAGTGAGGTTGATTCATTCAGCGTGCTTCACACTCCTTAATCCAATCAATGCAATCATTCACTTCAAGACCTTTGCCTTTACCTTGAGCTCTAGTGGCTTTGATTAATAAGTTTGCCTTTTCAATCTCAACTTGTAGTCTAAATTCACCATGAGCAGACCCTAACACCACCATGTCTGGGATTTGGTAACATTTTTGCATCTTAACTAAGATTTTGGTGTAGATGTAAAAATCATTTTTGTTGACCACCTCTTCAGCTTTCAGAAAAATATTATTCCATATTGATTTTAGGGTTTCCTCATTTTTGTATTCCCATGGGAGGTTAATAAGTTTTATCTAGACGACAATGTTTTCCACTTCTTCTTTGTCAGGATTAAAATTAGGCTTTCAGTCGCAGATGTAGAAGCCAAGACCATCTAAATAGAAGGGTCCTCCTTTTATTATCCATTCCTTGTCAGCCTTTGAGGGACAAAACACCAGGAGGAACTCATTCTTGAGGGTTTTGAGTTTTAATTTTTTCCCCCAGTTGGATTCTATCCAAGATTGGATCTTACTAAGGGATGGCCACGGGCCAAGCCATTTCAAGAAGAAGGCTATCTCCTTCAGATCAATCACAGATTTTGACCATTGAATATTTTTTTATAACAATAGACAAAGATCTAATAAGGAGGGTGTCATCTACCTTTGAAGCCAGTTTCTTTGTTTGGACATTATCAACTGGTTTTGATGAACCTGATTCTTTCAACTACCAAAACTTAGATTCAATCTATTTGAAGTGGAAAGGATTAGGAAGGGTTAGGGCCCTATTTTTGTTCCAATAGGGAGGGTGTCTTCTCTCACTTTTCCTTCCATTCCAGCTATTTTCATTAGTCTGTGATAGGTTTTGCCTTGGGGGAACCTATCCATCATGCAACTGTCTGTTATATCCACACCCTCCACTAAAGCCCCTAACTGAAGAGTGAGGATATGCTATCGGGTGCTTCCAAGTCTGAGGGGAAATGAAGGCTCGAAGGGAGCCATTTGTGGTGTGGGTTCTGGAGGGATCCCAGAAAATTTTCTTTGGAATCCAATGATCCGTGGGAATCTCTACAGGAGAATTTTAAACGGTTTCTGTCAAACCCTTGAAACCCATGGCCATGGCCGCCATGACCATTACCTCCAGAGCCATTGCCGCTCTCCATATTACATTGCAATGCTTGCATTAGTTAATTCTAAAAAATAGCTAGAATTCGTTAATATAAAGAATATTAATGGTACATATTTTGCCTTTTATTTACTAGTGGTGAAATAACAACAAAAATAGATGAAAAAAATGGCATATATGTGTTGGAAACTACAATTGAAATAATTATTATATTGCAATTGATGTCAAACCTTAACTGGTAAGACAGTTTCTATCTTGTAAAGTGTCATATCAGATGATTGATGAAGAAGATTTGAAAAGAAGAGATAACAAGAGATAACCTGGTGAAATGGTTGAATTATGTCAATTACAATGGGTACTTGATGAGATTTCACCTTGACAAGGTAATATGTTGTTTATCTTAAGTGTAAGTAAAGTTTGGATGACTACAAGATTAGTCTTGACCGAGTCACAGGGTAGAAGATGAAGGAACTTAAGTCTATGCTGAGTGATGCAGGTGTCGACTAGGTGACAGTACATGCTGAGAAAATTTAGTGTCGACCAAGCATCAGTATTTACCCAACGTCAATACATTACCAAGTTATCTAGTGATGACCGAGTGGAAGAACACAATGATGACCGAGTGGAAGAACACAGTGATGATTGAGTGTCAGTATTTTGACAAGTTTGAGAGATTTGAGATCCCAGCCGACACAGTTGATTTTCTTAGGATATGTGAAGTGTATTTAAGATAAGGATGATTGTTGTGGAGAATTAAATGAGCACTTAATATATGTTTAACCATTCTATGTATGGATTCAAGGAGTTTTAGGATGTAGTCTACAATGTAGATGGAAATGAAATATTGGAAGGATTCATTGGATCTGACCAAACCCTAAGATCTACGATGATGTTGAAGTGGCAAAAGATCAAGCTACCTGATCAAAGAGGTATAAGATTAACCTAATTGTAGGTTATGTATGTGGATGAAGAGGTTAATTCAGTTGATTGGCAAATCTAAGTAGAAGGCACAGAAGGTTGAAGAGAGTAGTATTGGACTGTAGAGTGGTGATTGCTTGAAGGATTTATGAGTAGATCTAAGTGATAGAGATGACATGAAGGCTAGTCAGTGAATTAGCATTTGAGCTATAATTGGATCTATATTTGCAAAGTGAGTTGTATGTTTTAGATCACAATTTGTTGTTACTTTCTAACCATTGTATCAGTTGCAAAATATTTTTAAACAAGGTTGACCTAACAGTCATATTGTAAATCCTTTAATCAAGGTGTCATTCTAATGGAATTGTCTAAGCCCTCTAACAAGGCTCACTTTTAACATGGTGATTAAATCCTTTAACCAAGTCACATTTAACAATGTGTATTGTAACCTTTAATAGGGTTGGCTCCTCAAAAATCTCACTTCAGAAGAGTGAAAAATTGGTAGCATGTTATTGGTGGTTTTTCCCATATTGGGTTTCCATGTTAAATCCTAGTGTCATACTTGTGTGAATGTTATTTGATGTGTTTCACTATTAAGAGTTTTATATTTTGCAAAATGATTACATTAGCACAGTAAATTGCAAGTTTATGTTATTGATTATATGTTATAGAGACTGAGTGGATCTGAGTTGGTTAAAGTGTTTGAAAGTTCAATTGGTACATCTGGACCTAGGATAACTAATTCACCATCCCCCTTGCCTCTCATTTATTTTGAATCATTTTAAAAATTAGTATTAGAGCCATGTTGTGGTGCTTGTAGAGAAAAGTTTAAAGGTACTTGAAGCTAAAGATCAAGATGTATAAAAAGGATGTACCAAGGTTGAATAAAGAGAATTTCCCTGTATGGAAAAGTTTGATGAAGCTACACATATATGGAATCAAAGATGCAACAAAATACTATGTGGAAAATGATTACATAATAGTTCCTACAACTATGAAGGCGTAGCAGATGAAATAAAAACAAGAACATAACCAAGCAATGTTGGAGATTGCATCAGCCCTAAGCTATCCAGAATTTGAAGGTAAACCTACAAAAGAAATGTGGGATACACTCCCAACTATCTATGGAGGTGATACAAATGTACTGAGACCCAAATATGAAAGTTTGAGAGGTAAGTTTGATGAATTTAGAATGCAAGATGGTGAAACTATTGTTCAATATTGTAGCCGAGTTAAGGAGGTTGTGAATTCTATTAGATGAGCTAATGGAACTATTAGTGATGATACTGTTATTACAAAGGTACTGAGAACCTTACTTCCTATATATGGTATTAGAGTATCTGCTATACAAGAAGTGAGATATACTCCTGGTAACAGCCTAACTCTGGAAGGTTTAGTCGGTAGACTTACTACTTTTGAGTTATCAAATTATTATAATTTCACTCCTCATCATGTTGATTCTGCATTCAAATCACAATTGACTCTTCACAAATCAAGAAAAGGAAAAGAAAAACATATGAATAGTGACAGTGACACTTCTGATAAAGATCTTGATGAACTTGAAGCACTTATGGCTAGAAGACTACCTAGAGGAAACTTCCTATAATTTGTTTTTCATGTAACAAAGTTGGAAATATTGAAGCAAGATGCCCTAATAGGAATGACAAAGATGATAAAAGAGAGAGAAAGTAGAAAGACAAAAGAGATGAAAAATATTTTAGAAGGTATAAAGACTATAAGGACAAAGGTAAGAAATCTTGCTATATTGTTGAAGAAGAAACTGATAGTGAATCTAATAAATCTGATGATAATGATATAGAAGTTGTTTATGCTGCTATGAAAGATGATTATGATGAAGATGAGAAAACTGCACTTATTGCAAACATGAATAAAGGTGATGTATGGATAATTGATAGTGGTTTCTCACATCACATGACTGGTGATAAAATTAAATTTGAAATCTTAACTATTGTAGCAAAGGTGGTAATGTTAAGTTTTGAAATGATAAACCATGTCCTTTGAAAGGAATAGATCTATTAGCTATTTTTCTTGTTGAATCAGTATATAGCTATTCAAGCCTAACTCTTATATTCCCAATTCAAATTCATACAGGGAAAAGGCTAATTAACAAGGATATTATCCTTCTTCACTTCAGGCTCCATAGACCCAGGTGGGTGCACCTATCTTCAGACTCACTGCTTAACATTAAACCCTACAGTGGATTAAGGACATTCATCCTTCTTCTTTTTAAAGTCCCTAGACTTAGGAAGGCTAACCTTATGATTCACTCTTCAAGGAATCAGCAAAATGAATTGTATCCTTTGAATACAATCAAACATGAACACTCTCAAAAATAGAAAAGTAAATATTTAATTTGATTTAAAATTGATGATAAGAACTGCTTATCAGAATTTAGACCAGTGCCTAATCCCAGGAAAAGAATCCAAGGAGATGTCAATCCATAGAAAATAAATTAATAAGAACACAAATACAATCCCAAATAGAGTTCCTTACAAAGTTTCCTCTCACTCTCACATCCATGTATCAAATTCTCATACTAATACCTAGCCCTCTGGGATTACTCACAAGACTGACTCCTCCCTTGAAGGAAACTTACAAGTAATTGCATAGTTACCTTGTAACCAACATGTTCAGAATGCCTTACAAACTAAACATACAAGAGAATAAATAGGAGTACAAAAAGACATCATAGATCTAAAACAAGAGATTGCACTATATATTATTAATATCTTTCTGCTTCAATACATTTAGATAGACCAAAGCTTGAAAAAACTAAACAAAGTCTCAAGTCTACATTGTAGTTGTAAATTTCACCATCCCCTGTTACAATGGAGAAAAAAAAATATAGGAGAAAGAAAAACAATCCAGTCACCGACAGCTTTCTATCCCCAAAAATATCTGCAACTTCTTCTTTCTGCAACTGCAAAAATCAGATTTGATATGGACTCAAAAGGCTCACAAAATTAGAATCTCATTCTGAGACCTTTCTGGTGATATATGATACTTGATATTTTGGATTAAAAATGCCCCCTAAAATCATTTATCAAACCTTTTCCACCTGTGTGCTTTTTCAATAGTTTGAAATGTTTGAATTTAATATTTGTGCACAATACTTTACATTATGAATTTTAATTCCTTTATGTGCTTAATTTCTTTTATTTCAAACTTTTTTTTCACCTTTATTTTGCCTTTTATCTAGATTGCACCAAATTCTGCCATGTGGCACCCTCTGATTGGCCTACAAGTCCACCTAGGCACCTATGTCACCTGCCTCATCCTAGGCCCGCCACCTATCCAAGTGCCACATGTCACATTGTTGTGTTGCCTATATGGTAACCACCTTGCATCTTTATCTTCAAGGCTTTGCGACAACCGTCCATCTTAGCTACCTTAGGATTCATGCTAGCTCATATGCTTCCTGCATGGCCGCCACCTCATCGCCATCTGGATGCCATCTCATCTATGTTGTTGGCGGCCTTGCCACGTGTCGTGTTGGCACAATCCCTTAATGTTATCTTCCTTGCAACTTTCAGATCCAATCATCGCGCCATCTATCTGATCATGCTCACCTCGAGATTCATGCCCAACCTCCAGCTTTCCTTGCCAACTCATCTACCACATCAACTCTCTGGGTCCTGCCAAAATATGGTTTTTGTCACCTAGGAACGCTTCCCAATGCATCTATCATCTACGTGTGGAGAGCCTCTGGGCTTCATCTTCAAATTACTTATTGTGTTGGTTTTCTTATAAACATCTAGATTGTCCCTTTCCTGCTGAATGTGGGATAAATCCCCATATGGCTTTAAAGTTCAGCTTGACACTTTCCCTCCAAAAAAATGGTGCCCACCGTGCACGGACCCATCCAGCTAAGGGACCCGCCAAAGCCTCTTGGCTTCTTTCTTACAACATAATGTAAGTGTTAACATATAAAAACTATTAAATAATCCCCTTCCCAGTGCATGTGGGATATTGCATCTGCAATTTTCAAAGCTTTAAATCTTTTTCCTAGCATGTGGCACAGTTTCTGGTGGAGTCCATGCATTATGGACTGGCTTCATGCCTTGTAATGCTGCGTAGGAGGTCTCCATTATGCCTTGCGCAAGCTAAGCTTGGTCTTAAACCTGCAAATTGCATTTGTAATTATATTTAAAATGATTGTTTTAAACTTCCTTTTCCTGCGCTAGCATTCTGGGATTGCAATTTGTATTTAAATGTTTTCAAATGTTTAAAGCCATCTTCAAATGTTGCATAGCAGCATGCTTAGCATTTGGAGCTCCCTTTAAAATATCTTAACTGCCTTCCATGGTTTTCTATTTGCAATTTTATAATTTGTTTTATCCTTCATATAATGCTCTCTCCAAGGCTACGCACTAACTACTATGTGCATATGCATTGCTTTTTATTTTTGATATTTCAAAAAAGCCCTCTGTAGATGTTGCACAACTTCTGGTGGAGTCTATGAAGCCTCCAATCATTCCTTGCACACAGCCTATAATGAAATTGCACTGGCCTTCATACAAATTTCATTACCTTGCAGAGGAAAGAAGTTTCCTCTCCTTCATCCAAGCTTGTGCAATCCTCTTGAAACTACTGCGTAGGCTATTCAATTGGTTTTGTCTTCAATGCCAAGCGTAGGCTCTTTGTTTGGCATGGGCTACTTGTTTTACTTGTTGATTCATGTCTACGTAGCACATCTAGAATACCCTGTGCAACATTTTGTATTTGTATGGAAATTCTTCTTCAATCCCCATGGTCTGCGCAACACTTTGAGGGACATAGCAATTGTCTTTTCTGTTTATTTTAATGTTTTATCATTTTCCTTCTTACTACGCAGGGTGTTACTGAATTTTCCTTTGGCTTACACATTGCCAATGTGAATTTTCTTGAACTTTACACCCCATGTGTGGTTCTCCTAGTACAGTTCCTGCGCAGCCTTGCATGTTTAAAACATTGCATTTAAAAATGTATTTAAAATACCTCCTTCTTTCCTGCGATGGGTACTAGGCATTTGTTAGTTTTGACATGCCTAACAACTTTTTTTTTTAATGCCCCCCTCCTGCGTGGGCTCCTCCTTGGTTCTCCGCCTTTTCTATTTTAAAATCTAGCGCGAACATTGCAATGTTAATGTACAATCCCCTTGCGCAAGCCTCCACCCTTGTAAATTTGCGCAGGATATTGCAAATAAAAACAAATGTTTTAAAAGTTTCAACTTCCCAAGTAACCGTGTGGATCTCCTTCATTAGGTTGCACAAAATCTTAAAATGTAGCACCTATTTTCATTGCATGAGCTGCAAATTATACTTGTGGTTTGTAATGTGTTTTTTAGATGTTCAACTTCATCTCTCCATTCTCTTGCAATCCATTGGCTAGAACACAATATGTCACAGTATTGGGTGCAATGCCTGCTTTCAACATTTTTTCATACATCTTCAGAGCATTCCAAGTGTCATGTTTATTGCAGTATTTCCATATAAGGATAGTGTAGGTAAGAACATCACACTTTAGACCATGATTTGTCATTTCAACATGAAGCTCCAAAGCTTTTTGCATATTCCCATCTTTGCATTGTCCATACATTAGACTTGTGTAAACAAAAATATTTGGCTTACAAATATAATTATTTTCTTGTTCCTTAATTGCATTGACCTTAGTTGCACTTACATCATGTGAATCATTTCTTATCTTTTTCCTAAAATGCTTCATTGCTTTATTCACTTTTCCTTCCTTGCAAAGACCGTTGATTAAAGCACTTGTGGTAAAATTATTAGGCATAAGGTTCATCCTCACCATTTCATTATAAAAATGATAGCCTCTTGCGTATTACCCTTCTTAAAGTATCCATTAATCAGGATATTGTAAGTAACAATGTTTAGGATTTATTCCTCTTTGATTCATTTCAACAAAAATTTTGCTTCCTTTGTCCACATTTCCTTCTTATGCGCTGACTTTCCCTTAGATCTCTCTGTACTCAGCATCTGGCCTCTAGAACCATCCTCCAAAACTGACCAGAAAGCCTTATAGAATTATGTATTCTGAAGCATACACTCATCTCCAATCATGTGAACGTAGGTGCCAAAGAGATTTACATGAAAATATCAGGGTTGCAAGATAATGACATTCAAAATGAGCTACTTTATTCAATTCTGCAATTTGTAGTCAAACATATGCAAACCCTGCCCAAAATGTTATTTTGAAAGATATTGGATCAACTCCACAAAATCCATCACTTGGAAAGGTGATCTATTCATCAACAATCAATATGAATGCAAAAATTCTTCGCCAGATTCAACTTCAGGTGCAAGGTTCAACTAATCAAACTTTGGTAATTCTAGCAAACAGTGCAGGTGCAAGTGCTAAAACATCATGAACTTCATTCAGATTAGCCATTGCAAGATTACCAAAACAAGCTCGGAGAATTCACCATCAGGTTAGGTAGTACATTTACATGCAATCAGAATGGTGTCACAATTGGTTCTTGAAAATAAATTTCCACTCTCTGAAAATGACTATTCTGCAAACACAATTATGTTCATCACTATCAATCTGCATAAACTACCCTCAGATTTGATTTCAAAAACTAATCAATAGACATCCTCAGGGTTTGTTCCTTTGAACATAGATTCACTTCCATATGTGGATTATTAAACTTTAACAAACTTGCTCAGATTATGAACTAATAAATTGGCACAAATATGCAAAGTCAACACTTCACAACTCTTATGAATTTAAACTTAGTAAATATGCAAAATTTGGATTTGGAATCAAGCTGGCGAAGTGGACAAATGGATTGGTATGAGTCTTAAAATCTTCAAATAGGTACACTTTCATGTTTCCAACATAGGGGAAGACTCAATTATGTAGGGAATTCAACCGGGTACAACTTGCAGAAATTCAAAGTAAGCCATTTCATAATTCTGGGCAAAACAGAGAAATATAACAGTTTTGCAGGAACAACTTTGGGGGATCCAGAAAAATATCAAATGGATTCAAAATGACTTGGGATTTGAAATATAGGCTCTCTGATATACATGATCAACATTCCCAAAATGGTGACCCATGAATCTCAATTAGACGCAAGTTATTCAAATGCAAAATAGGCCCATTATAGCAAATTGACACTTAGGTAGTAAATGCAGAATAGACAAGTGCTCAAAACAAAACATCACAAACTAACTCAAAACTTGAAAATGACAACCTGAGATGTCTTCATATGCCAAAAAAGGAGTGATGAGAACCTGACGTGCATGAAAACTTTAGAGTTTCATCTAGGCAAATAGGCTCAAAAAGCACTTATAGGGGGTCAAAATGCAAAGCACTAATAAAACACTCAAAAATCCTTGTATTTTTTAGTACCAACAAGATCAATAATGGATTGTGCTAGAACAATGATGATATAAAATAATGTTTCATAAAAGTACTGGAGAGATGTTGTAAGTACAATAGTCTATACCTTGAACCGAGTACAAGTCAAAAAAGGTACTGATATTACACCTTACGAGTTATGGTATGGTTATGCACCTATTGTAAAATATTTTAAAGTTTTTGGGAGCAAATGTTATCTACTAAAGGACAATAGAAATGGAAAACTTGATGCTAAGAGTGATGAAGACATATTCCTAGGTTATTCCACTAAGAGAAAAGCGTATAAGTGTTTGAATTCTAACACTAACAAAGTTGTGGAAAGTGCAAATGTTAGAATTGATAAATATGCAGAAAAGAATGAAGTGGAATGCAAGAAAGAACTTGAAGATTACAGATCTTTCATTTACATGAATGAAGGAGAACCTAGCGAATTGCCAGAACCAAAAAAAGAAGTTGTCGAACAACAGAATGATGTTGCCAAGCAACAACAAGAAAATGTTGAGTTACAGAAAGAGGTTGTCGAGCATCAGGAGACTACCGCGAATGAAACAAAGATACAAAATGAACCTCAAATTAACATTGATGATGAATCTGAGGAAGAACAACAAGAGAAAAGGAGACCAGGGCCTACACTAGCAAAGTTTGTAAGAAGACATCACAAACTAGATCAAATTAGTGGAGATAAAGATTCACAGATCATGACTAGAAGCAAAGTGAAAAAATTAGACATGCTTATTATGTGAATTTGAGCCTAAATCAGTAAAAGATACTTTGGATAATGAAGACTGGATATAGGCCATGAATGAAGAAATTGAACAAATTGAGAAGAACAAAACCTGGACACTAGTACCTAGACCAAAATACAAGAATGTTATTGGAATAAAGTGGGTATTTAGAAATAAGTTGAATGAACATGAAGAAGTTATAATAAATAAGGCTAGACTGGTATGCAAAGGTTATGCACAAGAACAAGGCATTGACTATGATGAGATGTTTACCCCAGTTGCAAGATTGGAAGGAGTTACAACTTTACTGGCTTATGCAGCTTATAAATGATTCAAAGTATATAATAATGGATGTCAAATCATCATTTCAAAATGGAATACTAGAAGAAGAGGTATACATTGAAAAAGTTGAAGGATTTGTTTATTCAAGCAAGAATAATATGGTTTGCAAGCTACATAAAGCGTTGTATGGATTGAAGCAAGCCCCCAAAGCATGGTATGAAAGATTACACAATTACTTAGTCAATATTGGATTTACTATGACCAGCGACAACAGAAATCTGTACTTAAAGTCTGACAAAGATAAAGGAATATTGTTAGCTGCAATAATTATTGATGATATTATATTTGGAGGACAAGATGCTTTATGCCAAACATTTGCAAAAGAGATGCAAACTGAATTTGAGATGTCTATGTTTGGAGAGATCAATTTATTTTTTGGATCACAAGTATATCAAATGAAGAAAGGTATCTACATTAATCAATCTAAGTATATCAAAGAGATACTGAAGACTTTTGGCATGGAGGACTCCAAACCTATAGGTACTGTGTGCATAAATGTTGTCACACTTCTATGAATCATTCCATTCAAGGTTGCTCAAGAATGAGGCCTCAAATATCGATCCATAGCTCTCTAGTCATGGATGTGTAAAAATGTAAAATGAAGGCCCTCAAATAGACCTAGTTGTGTCTATTGCAAATACACCATGAAACGAGAGATTTGAATGCATGGAAATGAGATCTAATCTATATGATTGCAATGCATATTAGTCTATGAAAGGAAATATGAATGCAAATCTAATCTATGGAAATAAACATGATTCTAATCTATATGAGGAGC
>MU226259.1:724880-737336 GCA_018584345.1 Thuja plicata | reverse complement strand
ATTACAATTTGATCAAGGAAATTGATTTGAATTGAAAATGTTCCAAAGCATTGATTCAAAAATTTGATAAATTTATAAAATAATAAATGGGGCCCAAAGTCTAGGTGACCATTTTAGGGTGCATACAGGTACACCTATGGCTACTAGACAGAAACTATCAAAGGCTGATGAGATAGCTGAAGTGAATCAAACCCTGTATAAATCAATGATTGGAAAACTACAATATGTTATCCATAGTAGACCAGATATTGCATTATCAGTTGGGATTGTTGCAAGATTTTTTGAAAATCCTAAAGATAGTCATATGATGGAAGTGAAAATGATTCTAAGATATTTGAAAGGAACGGAGGACTATGGATTATATTACAATAAGAATGAGAAGTTGGAACTAAAAGTTTACACAAATGCGGATTGGGCAGGTGATGTTGATGACAGAAAGAGTATAAGTAGTGGTGCATTCATTTTAGGAAAGAGATTAGTCTCTTGGAAAGGTAAGAAATAGAACTATATTTCTCAATCTATAGCAGAAGTTGAATATGTTGCAGCAGCAGTGAATTGTTCAAATATTGTGTGGATCAAGAAATTGTTGAAAGGTATGAAGGAAGAAATCAGTGAACCAATTGTTATCTTATGTGATAATACTAGTGCTATTAAAATTTCAAATAATCTTGTGATGTATACAAAGACCAAGCATATTGCTATCAAATATCATTACTTGAGAGAGTTGGTACAAGACAAAGAAGTAAGACATGAATATATACATATAAAGAAATAGTTGGCAGATATATTTACTAAGGCTTTACCTAAGGATTCTTATGAGTATCTAAGATGCAAGTTAGGGGTGATTCCCCTAGCTGAGGCTAACTGAGATCACATAGAGTGGTTGCATCAAATGTATTACATAGAATATCTGACAGATTGATGCAAAAGGTGGTCACACTTTAGGAGTTGCCTAGAGTTGTGAAGTGTACAACAAAAGATGTTGATCGGTCATAAGCAAGATGATAGAGGGAGCATAGAATTTAGAAACCTGACTAAGAGATATCTACATGATGAAGATGTATGTCTTTGGCATTGTTTTCAAAGAGGGAGAATATACTAAGGAAGAAATCAGTAAGGAAATCTACCAAGAGGGAGAATTAGACATAAAAACATTAAGGGAGATATACTATGAGAGATATGACAAAGAGGGAGAATTACACAGAAAGAGAGAAGCTATAGAGAGAATCAGAATGAAGCTAAGGACATTAATGAAAATCTATTTACACATAACATACTTTTTGGAATGGTTGGGAACCTTGCATGTGTTGTTTGTTTGCATGTGTTTTCCATCAATGCCAAAGAGGGAGATTGTTGGAAACTACAATTGAAACAATTGTTATATTTCCATTGATGTCAAACCTTAATTGGTAAGACAGTTGTTATCTTGTAAAGTACCATATCAGATGATTGATGAAGAATATTTGGAAAGAAGAGATAACAAGAGATAACTTGGTGAAATGGTTGAGTTATGTGAATTACAATGGGTACTTGACAAGATTGCACCTTGACAAGGTAATATATTGTTTATATTAATTCTAAGTGAAGTTTGGATGACTACAAGATTAGTCTTGACCGAGTAATAGAGCAAAAAATAAAGGAACCTAAGTCTGTTCTGAGTGATGTGAGTGTCGATCGAGTCTCAGTACGTGCTGAGAAAATTTAGTGTTGACCGAGCATCAGTATTTACCAAGCGTCAGTAAATTACCGAGTTATCTAGTGATGACCGATCAGAAGAACACAGTGATGGCCACATGTCAATATTTTGACAAGTTTGAGAGATTTGAGATCCCAGCCAGTTCATTTTATTGGGATATGTGAAGCATATTTAAGATAAGGATGATTGTTGTGGAGAATTAAATGAGCATTTAATATGTGTTTAACCGTTTTATGTATGGATTCATAAAGGATTTTTAGGATGTATTCTACAATGTAGATGGAAACAAAATATTGGAAGGACTCATTGGATCTAGCCAAACCCTAAGATCTACGGTGATGATGATGCAGAAAAAGATCAAGCTACCTTATAAGAGAGGTATAAGATTAACCTAATTGCAGGTTATGTACGTGGATGAAGAGGTTGAATTATTTGATTGGAAAATCTAAGCAAAACGAAGAGAAGGCTGAAGAGAGCAATATTGGACTACACAGTTGTGATTTCTTGAAGGATTTCTGAGAAGATCTGAGTGATAGAGATGACATGAAGGCCAGTCAATGAATTAGCATTTGAGCTAGAATTGGATTTGTATTTTCAAAGTGATTTGTATGTTTCAGATCACAATTTGTTGTTAATTTCTAACCATTGTATCAGTTACAAAATCTTTTTAAACAAGGTTGACCTAACAGTCATATTGTAAATCCTTTAATCAAGGTGACATTCTAATGGAATGGTCTAATCCCTCTAACAAGGCTCACTTTTAACAGGGTAACTAAATAATTTAACCGGGTCAAATTTAACAGTGTGTATTGTAACCTTTAACATGGTTGGCTCCTCACAAATCTCACTTCAGAAGAGTGAAAAATTGGTAGCATGTTACTGGTGGTTTTTCCCATATTGGGTTTCCACATTAAATCCTGGTGTCATACTTGTGTGAATGTTATTTGATGTGTTGTACTATTAAGAGTTTTATATTCTGCAAGTTGATTACATTAGGACAGTAAACTGCAAGTTTATGTTATTGATTATATGTTATAGAGACTAAGTGGATCTGAGTTGGTTAAAGTGTTTGAAAGTTCAATTGGTACATCTAGACCTAGGATAATTGATTCACACNAATTGATCCCCCCCCCCCCCCCCCCTTAGTTATTCTGAATCATTTTAACAATATGACATACCTTAATATACGTGAGATTGTTATGTTGGATAAACCATTCATAACCTTCAAGTTCACCAATAACAATACAACAGAGAGAAGAGTTTTTTGGGAGCCTTTGTAAAGGGGATCATGTGCCTTCTCAAGTACAGGTAAATCATGAACAACATCAAAGTCCTCTAGTTGATCATCATGATTAGGAGTGCCAGTTCTAAATGTGTCATTGATCAATCTATTTGTACCATCATCTTCAACAGTGTTTTCTGACGCATGACCATCTTCTTCCATAGGATCATTATGTTCAGATTCGATGTTCATGCCTACATGTTCCTCCACTTGGAAAATGACATTCTTTGGGTCATTGTATTCCATATTATGTGCCCTATGCCGCCCCACCTATATAATAATGATCAATATAATAAAACATTTTCAAATGCAATAAATATAAACACATATAATGAAAAAATACCAATGGACAATAATTATGCCTCTCTTCACTGTGACCATGCTCCCTACAATGTTTCTCAGTTGTTGTGATTAAAAGTCTTCTCATCTTTAAGCCCTTGCAATTTTTGCAGGGACAATAACATTTCCCATCACCTTTTCTCTTCAAGTTAGACCACAATCTAGAAATTGTCTTCCTATTTTATTCTGGATCAATATTGTCTGACATGATTTTTCTTCAAAGGCAATAAAATTGGACTATAAAAAAGAATTTGGTCTATAACCTTCACAAACCTAACAAAATGTTTTTGTAGTCACGAAAAATACAGTCGTAGTTTATATTTTATACTTGAGTAACCCTAATAGTTTTTTTTTAGTTTTTTTAAATTCCTCTTTTTCATCAAAATTTTGATGAACTTTCGCCTTAATCTTAGATGAAATTCATATACGTCAAAATTTCAATGAATGTCAAGAAAGTTTGAAAAAATAAAGAGAATGACACAATTAACCTCTTAATTTCTGACGACACAAAGGAAACAACAAGGTTTGTCAGAAATGTTCTTCGAAATATGCACACAAATGAGTTAGTGTTAGTATATATATAGAAGTTGTGAATAAGAAGGCTTCTTATTAACCCTCTATATTTTATTTAATAGCAGTAATCTTATAGGTTGTAATCATGTCAGTTTATCTACAATAATTTTAGAAAAAATATAGATTAAGGAATTTTACATAGCCATTAAAGGTTATAAAAGAATCCTTTACAGTTCTTTAAGCCTGATAATTACTTAGCAATAGCCAATTTCCACAATATGTGATTTAATGTAATAAATTACAGAATGTTTCCTTGTTGTTTGTAAAATTTCATAAATATCGATTAGATGAATGAATGTAATCAAGAGTCGATTTCCAGAAAAGCTCATCTATAATTGTATTTTTATTACCAAATATGGGGATTGATATTAAATAGTACTTATTATTAATAAAAAGAAAATGTGAGTGAAATTCTGAGTATAAATTGCACGAAGTTAGCCACAATACAAAAAGAATGAATTGGATGAGATTCCTATCAGTTGATTAGACCTCTCAGCCTTTTTCTAGTTTATAAATAGCAACATGCCAAAATATATTTGGTTATAATGTTGATCTATTTTGCTTTGTGAAATATATGAGTTTTATCATAAAAATCTGCTTTGCTTTCATCAGTATAATACCTAATTTAAGCAATGGTAGATTAAATTAGATATTATTATAATGACCAAAGTTATTTATGAGTTGTCTTTATTAGTTTTAAATTGATATTATATAGTACTAATTTGTGTGAATATAATATTACCTGACTTAACCAATAGATTAAGTTAGGTAATATTATTTTGATAAATATCTTCTTTATGTATAATGGTGATACCATCAGTACCTATGTTTACAAGTTTGTCAGCATCTTTATTACCTTCATTAGATATATGGTTTCATTTAGTGATATTAAAGTAAGAAAGGTGTCCAACAACCCTTTCCAATCTAGATTTTAAATTCTAATTTGGAGTGGAACTAGTTCTTAAGGAGTTGATGATTATTTGTGAATCCCCTTCTTTTTCTAGATTATTCACTCCTAAAGATTTGCATAAGAGTAGTCCTTCTACTAAGGCCTCGATTTCTACGCAATGTTGTTGGTGGTAACCCAAATAGATTTAGCATTTTTCCCACATACAAAACCATTCCAATTGTGGACTATATAGCCAATGCATGCTATCCTACCTCGAGACGCCCAATCAAAATTGAGCTTGAACCAATTTTTTTGGGGAGGTGACAATTTACAGTTCTTTCTTTCCTTAGTACTCTCTTTACCCTCTTTACACAATTCGGGGGTATGATAAGTCTGAACCATTCCTTTCGCATTTCATTGTCCCAATATGAGAAAGTGCCTTCATGATGAATCTAATTTCTTAATCTATTATTAACAGTTTCAACAATGCTTGCCTCTATTTTATTGAACAAACATTTATTTTTCATTTTGTTTTCTTGAAATAGACTTTGATTTATTTCCTTCCATAGTTCCCAAATTAAAAATTGAGGGAGCTATTTTCTATATTATATTATAAAGGTTATTGTTGTTCATAATAGGTCAAGCTTTAAGGTTCTCAACCAAGTTGTTGATTATGGCAGATTTAAAATGTAGTTTTTGATAGAATCATTGCCAACATTTATGAGCATCGGGACAATTTAGGAGAATGTGATCCACAAATTCTTCATGACTTTCACATAAAACACAATGGGATGGACCTTCAAATCCAATCAGCTACCTAAACCATTCTATAGTTAAAATCCATTTTTGAAGAGATTACCATATAAACATCCTTGCTTTAGGGAGACATTGCTTGTCCCAACATAAATATAAAGGCAAGTTCGAGTATTGTAATTTGTGTTCTTTCACCAGAGCATCATAACCATCTTTAACCTTGTAAGACTGAGTCTTAGAGCCAGTCCATATGAGTTTATTATCCCTAATTTTGGGAACTATGTGTCAAGAACTAAGGATTTGGTTTAGTTCCCATTTTTCATTAGTAGTTAAAGGGGTATCTTCTAGAGATCTCCATTGCTAGTTGATGTTGGGGTCCCTCTCAGGGAACACTATATAGTTGTTGAGTGTTTTCCCCCATAGATTTTAAAGTGTACTCTTAATATTGGGAGATATTAAGCTGTCTAGAGGAGCATAACCCCCCCAAGAGTCTTTCCAAAAAAGAGCACATCTTCTAGATCTAATATCTCATGTGAGTTTATTTCTAATAATATCCCTACATTCCAAAATAAAATTCCAAGATTTGGATACCTTAGGAGGATTTTCTATTCTAAATATGCTTGAATGATCTACAGGATTTAGGTATTTATGTAGGAGGATCTTAGCCCTTTTTTTTTTAGGTTCTTGATAAATTTTCCATGTCAATTTAGAACCTAGTGCCAATTTTTTCCATTTGGTTTTTTTTATCTCATGCCCTCTAGCCTTCAGGGGTCTACAAATTTTGTCTCAACTGAGAAGAACCATTTTATTGTTATTTCGGACTCCTTGCCATTAGAAATATTTCATCTTTTTTTCTAGTTTGTTTTTTGCATTTTGTGATAGTGGCATGCATGCTATTTGATAGGTTGGTACTACAGAGGGTGCAGATTTAATCATGGTGACTCGGCTATCATTTTATAGCCATTTACCTTTCCAACCTTCCATTCTATTTTTGAGTTTGTTAATAAGGGGGTTCGAAACCCTAGTAGATCTAGAGCCTTTTTCAATAGGCATCCCCAAATATTTACATGGAAAGTTACCTTTCTTATATCCCAAGATTTGACATATTTCATCTTTTACTTTTTTATTCGTATTAATGAAAAAAATTCAAAATTATTAGTGTTTGCATGTTGACCTGAAGCTTTCATATACAAATTCAGTATTTCCTTGTGTTTTTTGGCTTTGGATTTTGTGCTTTTTGCAGGGAGTATGGTGTCATCTAAAAATTGTTGGCGGGTGATATTTTAAACCCCATCAATGACATTAATTCCATGTAAGTATGACCTAATTGATGGGAATGAGAAATCATTCTTCCAAATGCTTCAGCCATTATGACAAAAAGGAAAGGAGGAATCGGATCTCCTTGTCTTATTCCCTTAGAAATGTTGAAGAAGCCTTCAGTGGTACGATTGAATAGAATAGATATTTTGGGGGTTGATATACAGTTCAAATTGAGATTTATACATTTTTCTAATATAAGGTTATAAATACTTATATATTATATGCTTTAATAAGCATATCTCGTTTGAAATAATAATAATCTAAAAACTATTAGATTATTAATTATTTATGAATGGGGGTTATTGAAAGGTGTGACTAGTGAAGCCACACTTCTCCTATATTTAAGGAGGTTCTCTCTCATTTGAGACTGCGAATTTAAAGACTTTATAATAAGTTATAGTGAAGTTATTATGGGCCATGTGCAAGCAAGGAGAATTATCTCTAGATTCTGTAAGTTTTTTAATAAAATGATGCTTGATGGGGTTATTTACCAGAAAGGGTTTTCCCATGTATCTTGTGTAATGTGTAAACTTATGGTTGTTGAGTTTTTTCCCCCATAGATTTGTAAGTATGTTCTTAATATTGGCATAGATTAAGTTGCCTAGAGGAGCATAACCCCCCTAAGAGTCTTCCCAGAAAAGAGCAGATCTTCTAGATCCAATATCCCATGTGATTTTATTTCTAATTATATCCCTACATTCCAAAATAAAATTCCAGGATCTGGATCCCTTAGGAGGATTTTCCATTCTAAATATGCTTGAATGATCTACAGGATTTAGGTATTTATGTAGGAGGATCTTAGCCCATTTGTTATTAGTTTCTTGATAAATTTTCCATGTCAATTTAGAAGCTAGTGCCAAGTTTTGCCATTTGATTTTTTTATCCCAAGCCCTCCTGCTTTCGAGGGTCTACAGATTTTGTTTCAAATGACAAGAACCATTTTATTGTTATTTTAGACTCCTTACCATTAGAAATTTTTCATCTTTTTTCCAGTTTGTTTTTGGCATTTTGTGATAGTGGCATGCATGATATTTGATAGGTTGGTACTACTGAGAGTGCAGATTTAATCATGCTGACTGGACCAACATTTGATAGCCATTTGCCTTTCCAACCTTCCATTTTATTTTTGAGTTTGTTAATAAGGGGGTTCGAAACTCTTGTAGATCTAGAGCCTTTTTCAATTGGCATCCCCAAATACTTACATGGAAAGTTAACTTTCTTATTTCCCAAGATTTGACATATTTCATCTTCTAATTTTTTATTCATATTAATGAAAAAAATTTCAAATTTATTAGTGTTTACATGTTGACCTGAAGCTTTCATATACAAATTTAGTATTTCCTTATGTTTTTTGGCTTTGGATTTGGTGCTTTTTGCAGGGAGTATGGTGTCATCTACAAATTGTTGGCAGGTGATATTTCAAACCCCATCAATGCCATTAATTCCATAAGTATGACCTAATTGATGGGAATGAGAAACCGTTCTTCCAAATGCTTCAGCCATTATGAGAAAAAGGAAATGAGGAATCAAATCTCCTTGCCTTATTCCCTTAGAAATGTTGAAGAAGCCTTCAGCGGTACCATTGAATAGAATAAATATTTTTGGGGTTGATATACAATTCAAAATGAGATTTATATGTTTTTTCTAATATAAGGTTATAAATACTTAGATATTATATGCTTTAATAAGCATATCCAATTTGAAATAATAATAATCTAAAAACTATTAGGTTATTAATTATTTATGAATGGGGGTTATTGAAAGGTGTGACTAGTGAAGCCACACTTCTCCTATATTTAAGGAGGTTCTCTCTCATTTGAGACTGTGAATTTAAAGACTTTATAATAAGCTATAGTGAAGTTATTATGGGCCATGTGCAAGTAAGGAGAATCATCTCTAGATTCTGTAAGTGTTTTAATAAAATGATGCTTTATGGGGTTATTTACCAGAAAGGGTTTTCCCATGTATCTTGTGTAATGTGTAAACTTATGGTTGTATGATTATCATCTTATTTATTTTATATCTTACAGTTTATTATGATTAGTATCCTAAGATCCTAATTTATAACATATTTAAATTTATTATTTTACATAATACAATATTCAATTAATTTATATATACTAATATTCTTGACATTATTATATAAGTATATACTTAAATTTAAAATAATCATAAATCTATAATAAACCAATAAATGGAAAACCTAAAGACCCACTTCAATTTGTAGGTTAATCTTATATATTTGTCTCTCGCCCTCTTTCTCTTTCTATTGCTCTATCTCACCATCTAGATCTATCTCTATTTCTCCTTCTATCTCCCCATCTTTATCTTTCCCTCTACCTTTCTCTCTCTCTAGCAAACACAACATGACCATATTGGTAATGGAACCCAATCACCTTTAATTCAAAGATTTTCCTTTAATCCTATTTAGATACTTGTGAGTGGTTGCATAATTTATTTGAGACTATGAGTTCATGAGACCTTTTTGGCACAAACAACATCATTTTTATAAGTGGCCCTCCAATTGATTTCTTATACTATACAAGTCAATGCAAAATATACCAAAAAATTATCTTCTTGACTTTCCACACCTCTTAGATGTAGCCATTATCATCATATATTATCTTCCAATTCAAAAACATCAAATAATTTGAGAACTATATATTTATTCTTACCTTAATTAATGTTTCCATATTTAATTACGAGATGTTTTTGGTATAACTTTATGAAAAATAAATCTTACAATTAATGTTGTGATTATCGTAGGATAAATGGACACCAAATTTAAACTCTATCCAATAAAAAGTCATTTACAACTGTTCACTATTGTCCTGGATCCAAGAACAGAAAAGTGCCACAAAACTGTAAGTAAATCGTAATTTTATTAGACAAAACATCGTTCACTGAAAGAGCTCAAAGTACAAGAATTGTAAGCTTTAGATTCGATCTAGAGGGCTTGGGGTATTCCCTGTCCAGTACAATAGGCGTGACAGGAAATTCGAATCTCTCCGGGCAATTCTATTTACTACTCTCAACAGTCAATTCTATGGAGGATAAAAAATTATCAAACATCTAAAAGAGCTGAGAGTGTCTGAATTTCTACCCTGGCAACACGGGAAACTCCATTACAATCATTCAACACTACAGCTGAGTTTGCGAAGAGCTTCTGTCCAGCAACCTTCTTCATCCTGCTTATCATATAAGAAAGATCCAGTCTCTTCCAGTGTAAGAGGATGCCCCTTGCAAGCTTCCACTATTCTCTTTGACATATCTTCGTATCGAGGACTTGGAGATGCTTCGTGAAAAGCATGCCAACTAAATAACTGGAGACCATCATTTATATCCAATCCATTCATGTGGTGGATGCATTCGGATGAGACCCCACCAACATTGAGAATGTCTTTTTCTCTTGAAGTTATTATAACTCTGCTGCCAGGGCCCAGCCAATCGCCAACCAAAGCATTCAATTGAACAACATCATCCACATCATCCAAAATAAGTAGCACCTGTTTTCCTCCCAAATGACGTCTGAACAAAGATATGCCCGCGACAACGCTAGCCACTTCTTTATCATAATTGGATAAGTCTGAGAGAATTTGTTTCTGCAATTTTGGAAGGTCTATGGGGTCTCTAGCAATAGTGCAGACATTAAATACAAATGAAGCGGCATCAAAACCAGCATGGATTTCATTGTACAGGGCCTTGGCAAATGTAGTCTTGCCAATACCCCTAATACCCCATATTCCAAATTTTATCACACCATCCACTGAATTTAGATTTAATTTCTGGATAAAAGCATTCTTCACAATTTCCAATCCGACTGGATACTTGGCAACTTCTAATGATACTTTGTCCAATGTTTGAAGCAGGTCATTCACCACCATCTTTACAAGCCTCGCTTCGCTTCTGTAAGCATTATTTAAATGTAATACTTATAAAATGCATCATTCATGAAAGATAATTTCTGGTTAATTAGTACTTCTGAAATATAAAATAATAAAATATTATATAATTTAATAATTTTCATTATAAATTATAAATATGATTAGTTTGGATGATGAAATAAAACTTATTTTGAGTTGATATTTATTTTTATATATAAAAATTTCAATGTTTTACAAACAATTATATTTGAATTTTATTTTATATTAAAATAAAAATAGAATAATATTAAAAAAATTCACAAGTTTGTTTAGTTTTTTCTTCTTTAAATATATAATTCTAAATTTTTTCCCATGTCAAATAATAAATAGTCTTATTTTGTTTTCTATTTGACACATAATTAAAATTTTTTCCCCATGTCAAATAAAAAATAGTCATATTTTTTTTCTATTTGACACTTAAATAATTGAAAACATAGATGGCTAATTTCCAATAGCATATGGATAATAAATAGAAAAGCAATAAATTTAGGATGTCAACTTAAAAAAGTGGTTGTTAAAAATAGAGTTTTGTTTCACACTTAACTGAAAACATAAAGAGATTGTGGGTTTCTTATAAGTGTAGTTTTCTTGTTCTAGGGTTTAAAATCCTAACTTGGTTCATTGAGAATTTATTGTATTAGTTTCTATGATGATTACATTGCAGCAAAATATTTAAAAATATTTAGTCTTGCATATGTTTCTTTAATCTAGATTTTATGTGCTTAGTTCATTTTCTAAATGTGTTACAATGAATTAAAATTTAATTATTGATATTAGTTTTTAATTTTTTTTGTTTGTATATTAGGTTAATTTAATGTTTTTTCTTCCTCTCAATAATGTCTAATTAATTTTTAAGCAATAGAATGATGAAAGTTCTAACAAGATTTGTGAACTCTAAATGAAGTTTAATTTCTATTGAAGCCAGTTATTCATTTCTAAATATATTGTGAGTAGAATGTATACTAGCTTTCAAATAGTCATATTCTTTATAATAAAAATAACAAAATAGATTGGTAGACACTAAAGAAATGAAAGGTTAAAATAGACATATAAGAATTTATGTTAATTTAATCCAAATCAATTATAGTGTCATATAAGAATTTATGTTAATCTAATCCAAATCGATTACAGTGTCATGTACTTTAATTTTGATCTACTATTTCTCTTAAATTCTAATTAATCCTTTAAAGATACATGAAGTCAAAGACAAAGACATAAACATAGGAATATATTAGAATGTCATCTTATATTCTAATTAATACTTTAGAAATATAGGAGGTTAGAGACAATATAAATATCATAGGGATGCATTGAAAGTCCATATAATCCATCTTTTGTATCACAATTTATGTTGCAACCTATTAGATTTATGATCTTTCCCTCAATATAACTATACAACTTTTTCTAATATAATAATTATTTTAAACTTATAATTTTAAATAAAAAATTAAATTACAATATAACTCTTATTAATATTATTTATAACCAAAAAAATTTAGAATCTATATAAATTTTTATTATAAAATTTAATGTTAAAAATGAGATAAATTTTTCAATATAATCTACTAGTACATTGGTTTCTATATATAACCGTCTTAGAGCCTGACTTATTCTAATACCATCCATTTAGAAGAAGAGACTTATATATATATATATATATATATATATATATATATATATA
>MU226259.1:684084-724830 GCA_018584345.1 Thuja plicata | reverse complement strand
ATATATATATATATATATTACCATTCTAAATTTTACTGTTATAGTATTATCTTCTACATAGAGATCCACGTATCATTGGGCTCCTGTTTTTTCATTTTGATTCTACTTTTTATATACTTCCAATTCAAAATAAAATATATATGCCATAGACTATATTATATTTCATATGTATCCATCATCCAGCAGCAGCTACGAAATAAAAATAAAATCTTAAAAAACAGACACAGAGTGAGATTGAATCCTTACCCTTGCGTTAACTCCAGAGACCAGCCTGAGCGGGAAGAGATCTGTTCAAGAGCATCCTTCCAACCCTCAATCTCTCCTCTTGGATATCGATCTGAATGGGAATAATGCTTTTGAAATGCTTGCGCATATGGACTGGATTCCTTTAAAGGATATCTAACATGAGTTGGACGCAGGTAATAAAAGAGAGGAATGATCAAGCCAGGGGTCCTCAACATTGCAGCGGCCTCTCTGAGACACCATGTTGAGTCTGCATAGCCTTTGGAAAATATAGGAATATGTATGGCACTGCTCTTCAATGCTTTCACCCAGCTCAAATCAATTTTTTCCCCCATTCCCAATCGTTCCTGTTCTTTATAGACTTTCAATCCTGCCGCAGAGATAGCTTCACAGAGATGAGCGACCAGAGTCTGTCTAACATCTGGTCCCCTGAAACTGAGAACCACATGATACCTCTTATCACTCTGGGAGGCAAGTTTACTTGTGGGAGGGTTGTATCTGACAACCGCACCTTCTAACGGCACACTGCCCAGTGCTTGAATCAGGTCATTCACCACCATCTTCACGAGCTTCGCTTCTCTTCTGTAAGCATAATTCAAACGCAATAATTTTAAATGGAGCATTCATGAGAGACGATATCCTCTTAAATTTTATTAATGATATATAAGTTAATGAGATTGAATATTTATATTTAAAAAATATATATGTAACATAAATGGAGAGATAATTTGTTATTTCAACTTTGAAAACTTAAAAATAACCATCTTTGAACATAAAAAAATTATTGAAATGATGACTAACAACCATGTCTACACTGTCATAACAACTTTGACTATATGTATGGTAATAAAGGTACTACCATATTAATAAAATAAAATTAGTTATGCTAATTTTTATAGTCAAATTCAATTGTATAAAGTTGAATTATATGTAATTAAATGAATGACATATGTGACAAAAGAAAAATGTATCTAATATTCAGATATAGTAATAAAGATATTACCATGTTAATATAGGTATGGTAATAAAAGTTTCTTCTTAGTAGATTCATTCAAGCATATAATATAATATAATATAATATGAAATTTGTTTTTTTTTTTTAATATGTAAATCATTTTATATTCTAAATTAAAATAAATTCTAATTTAAAAAATATTTTTATATGTTAATTGTTATCTTTTCAAATGTTTAAATGGAAATGCTTAATTATTTCAATATTTTGGAAACATAGATTTCATTTTATAATTAAACAACATTCTAGATAAGCCAACAACATATTTTTTTCAATTTTAGAAATGTTGATTTCATTATATTACTAAACTAAAATATAGATATATAAACAACATTTCTATTCTTTTCTATTTTTTTTTTTAATTCTAAAATTAAAATAAATTTTATATTTTTGATATTTCAATTCTATTAATATTTATTTAAATGCATCAACAAATAGGTATAAAACAAATGAAAAATTAAAATCTAGATATATGGAAACTTTCTATATTTTTTTCTTTTAATTTGCATGCAAATCATTTTTATATTGTAAGCCTTTCAGTTTTTTTTCCCTTTTACATTCAAATAATTTTTTAATACAAAAAAAATAAATTATAATTAAAAAATATTGTCTCATTATAAGATTGCATCATAAATCCTTTAAACCATAATATAATCGAAATTTAAAAAAAAAACAACTAAAAACAGAAATTTTTAGAAAAGAATAGAAAGTAGTCACAATGAGAATGAATGGAACACTTAGCACTCATTGGATGTAGGTGATGCTCACAGAGGTGAAGCACCGGGAGGTCACCCATCCCAGTACTACTCCAGCTCATTAATGAACCATTCATTAGAAAGCCCCTTAAGCTCATTAATGAACCATTCGTCTATTACTAAGGAATGTGAGAGGAAGGTGTGTGAGACGTAAGTAAACACATGCAGAGTACACAAATTTATAGTGGTTTGGATTTTGGCCTACGTCCACTCTTGAAGTAGGGAAATACTTCTATTAATCAGTGATACCAATACAATGTTACAATACAGCAGCTGAGGAGTATAAATAACTCTCCAATCAACTAATGTAGAAGTCGAAAGGACATTAGCGATTAGAGGGAAAAGATAATAAGAACTGTTGGGCTTCACACCCCCAACAAGCTCCCACTTGAATACCAACCATTGTTGTAACAAAGTCATTCCCCTACTCTAATCCCTGTCACTGCATGATGGAAATACCCAGAGTAGCTCGGCAAAACTCAACTTCTCCCGTGTAACAACTTTTGTTAAAGCATCAACTAGATTCTCTTTGGTGTCAATCTTGACAACTTGAAGCTTTCCTACTTCAACCACATGCTGAATATAGTGATAACGCAAGTCGGTATGCTTAGAACGATGCTAAGATGTATGATGTTTGGTCATAAATATTGCACTGCTACTGTCACAAAACATAGTAAAATTTGATTGCTTCAATCCCAATTCTTTGAATAGAAGTTGTAACCATACCATCTCCTTTGCCCTCTCAGAGAGAGTCATATATTCATCCTTCGTTGATGATTGTGCAATTGTATGTTGCAATTTAGAACCCCAACTAATAGTTGCTCTAGCAATTGTGAAAACATAACCAGAAGTAGATCTTCGTTTGTCCAAATCACCCCCAAGATCTGAATCTACAAGACCTTGTAAATGTGCCTTATCTTTGCCAAAACACAAATCAAAATCAGAAGTGCCTTTTAGATATCTTAGTATCCATTTGATAGCCTCCCAATGAGGTTTACCGGGATTACTCATAAATTTGCTTACTACTCCCACTGCATGAGCAATATCCGAGCAAGTAGAAATCATAGCATACATGATATTCCCAACTGCAGAAGTATACGGAATACCCTTCATGAAGTCTTGATCCTCTTGTGTTTTAGGACACAAATCAGAAGACAAACAGAAATGAGAAGCAAGAGGAATGCTTACCGGCTTAGCTTCTGATATACCAAATTCGTCCAATACTTTTTCAAAGTATTGTTTTTGTGATAACTAGATTTTTCTTTTATTCCTATCAAGAAAAATGGTCATCCCAAGTATTCTCTTGGCTGTCCCCATATCTTTCATGGCAAATCTATTAGCTAATTGTTTCTTAAGCTCACGAACAATCTGTATGCTAGTGCCGATAACTAACATATCATCCAAATAAAGGAAAAGTATGAAAAATTCACCATTAGAAAACCGTTTAAAATAAACACAGGGATTAGCATCTGAGCGTACAAACTTATTTTCAATCATAAACTGCTCAAATTTAAGATACCATTGTCTTGGGGTTTTCTTAAGCCCATACAAGCTCCTCTTCAACCGGCAATAAAAGATGTTCTTGACCCTTTTTGACAAATCCTTCAGGTTGTATCATATATAATTCCTCATCAACATCCCCATGTAGAAAAGCAGTTTTAACAGCTAATTGTTCAACCTCAAATCCCAAGCTGCAACCAATCCCAAAACCGCTCGAATCGTAGTCATCTTTATTACCAGAGAAAAAATTTCATCAAAATCGATACCTTGCTGCTGAGCATACCCCTTGACAACTAATCTAGCACGAAAACTTTTTCTGCCTCCAACTTCTTCCTTTAGTTTATAAACCCACTTGTTTCGTAATTATTTTCTATTAGGCGAAAAGGTGACCAAATCCCATGTCTGGTTCTTCAGTAAGGAATCCATTTCCTCATACATTGCAGCCTGTCATTGATCACAATGTCCTTTATTGCAGCTTTTCTTTGAATATTCAGAAATCGGTAACATGGGCTCTGCTTCTTCAGCAAAAAATAACTCATAATCTGGAAATTTAGCAGGAAGTTTTCCTTGCCTAGAAGACCTCCTCAATTCACAAACATGAGTAGATTTAGTACTAGCATTCGGCACACCATCGGATGTGTGGTTGTTATGTTCTGGAATGTTGCTTTGCTCACCGTCCCTAACATTTTCCAAATTATGTGATGAAACATAGCAATTTTGATTACCAATGTTTGTGCTTGGGAAAGCCACGGGCAGAGGAGACTGGTTATAGCAAAAATGAATGTTTGTGTGACCTATATTTGCCCCAAACTCCCGCAAATGACAGTCATCATAGGGAGCATTAATCCCCGTGCGGTCTAGGTTATTAGTTCTGTGATCATTGGAGGGCAGAGTGTTTTGTGAAGAAGGAACTCCACGCGAAAACCTACTACTTATCTCATCTTCAACGTTATTTTCAAGCACGGGAATGGGGGAGTGACTTCGTCCCCCAACTTCAGCGCTTGGTGGATATTCGATACCAAACACCCTTCTGCCATTATGAGGACTACGGTTTTGTTCAACGCATTGGGCAGTTTGAACACCTTCCTTTGACAGCGTTAGCAGAGGACTATGTGTGATGCCTTGAAAAATGTCATGAAAAGAGGATTGTGCTTGATTTTTGTTTTGAGAAAAGACTATGTTGTTCACGCTAATTACCCGGTCAGCCATGTCAATGTGGTTGTCGTGATTCAAACCTATGGCTCCTTGTGGCACGATATGCTGATCCATAGCATATGCATCTCTTGACAATGATTCGAGAGTAACCTGCCTTGAAACAGAGCATGGTGAATCTGAACCGATTGGAGTAGACTATAGATCATTGCTATAGGTCATAGAAGAAGATGAAACAGGGGCAGGGAATAAGACCGATGTGGGTGAAGGCTGTAAATTTTGCATTCTACTTGTATTTTTTGGCTGGAGATTATTTCCACATAACTTTTGTGTCTGATTATCTTCAAGAGCTGAGAGAGGGATATATTCTTTTGTCTGCACGCCTTGCACCTTCAGGCCTGGAAACACTTTTTCATTAAAAATAACCTCTCTGCTACAAATTATCTTCTTGTCAAGTGAATCCCACAGCCTGAATCCATATTGATTCTCACCATACCCGACAAAAAAATGCAGCTTTTTGATTTAGAATACAATTTTGTCCTCTTTTCTTTTGGAATATGTGCATAGGCTTCACATTCAAATATCTTGATGTGTGAGTAAGAAATTCTCTTTTCTAATCATTCCTCTTTCGGAATACCAAAATCCAATCGAGATGAAGGGCTCTGGTTGATCAAATATATTGTTGTATTGCAGGCTTCCGCCCAAAATTCTTTCCCTAACCTTCATTTGAAAGCATACATCGTGCCTTATCCAAAATTGTTCTATTTAACCTCTCTGCAAGTCCATTTTTTTGAGGTGTAAAAGGAACGATTTTGATTCTACGAATACCATTATCAGCACAAAAAGAATCAAATTCCAAAGAACAAAATTTACCACCATTATCGATTTGCAAGCATTTGATCTTATGCCCAATTTGATTTTCAATGGAGGCTTTAAAAATTTTAAATTTACTGAATACTTTAGATTTCCTATGAAGCATACAAATCCACACTTTTCTTGTACAATCATCAAGAAACGTAAGAAAATAGTTAGCCCCCGCAATGGAGGCTACCTCAGTGGGTCTGAAGATGTTGAAATAGACCAACGCTAATGTTGTGCTCTTCTTTTCATGTCCGGTTTTCAAGAAGCTGACCCGCTTCTGTTTGTCATAAAGACAATGTTGGCAAGATTGTAAATCAATTGATTTGAGGCCCGGTAGTTGTTCCCTCTTTTGCATAATATCAAGGCCCTTCTTGCTCATGTGACCGAGTCTTTGATGGCATAGTTCTGAGTTTTTGTCCACAACTATCATAGCAGCTCCCACTTCACCAATATTTTCTACAATGTATAGGCTGCCAACTTTATCTCCTTTTTGCAATAACCATAGAACCTTTCATGACCTTCCATTTAATTGCGGAACATGACAGACATCTTTTGGCAACCATTTACCACAATAAAATATCTCATTTACCAATAATTTCACAAGCTTTGTTATCTCCTAAATATACTTTTCCAAATTTACCATCTTGGAAATTGGTGAAGTATTCCGTACATGGGTAGGCATGAAATGAAGCATCGGAATCTGAAACCCAAGAATCTGAAGTAGTCTCACATGTTGACAATATTAAGGCACCATCATCCTTATCATAGGCTATGTTGCTTCGTTGTCCTGCACTCTCTCTTGTGCTTTCTTCTAGTTTCTACAATCCTTCTTCACATGACTAGATTTTCCGCAAAACAAGCAATCACCATTTCTCCCTCCCTCTTGACTTTGATCTCCTAGTTGATTTGGATCTCCTATGATGATTGTTTCTACTTCTATTATGGCTCCTTCCTCTATTCTCAGTGCTTACAACTATTAAAGCTTCACCGGATGAGGGTTCTTAGTTCCTTCTCCTCATGTCCTCGCTGAGAAGAGTAGCCACTACATCATGAAAAACCAGCTTGTTCTTACTAGATATCGAAGTGCTAACCGATGTCACAACTCCATCCCAGCTAGTCGGTAATGAGCACAACAAGAAGACAACCTTGTTCTCATCGTCTTGTGTCATGCCAACTGAATTTGCTTGGCTTATTAGAGTATTTAGTCCATTGATATGGTTTGTCATAACGCTTCTTTCATCTTTAGTTTGTAAAGCTTCTTCATGATGAAGACTTTATTTAAGACTTTATTTGCTGTCAATGCGATTTCATACATGACTTTGAGTTTATCCCAAACTGCTTTGGTTGTTGATTCAGTTGCAATATTAAAGAGAACATAGGAAAGTTTCAAGAAAATGTAATTGGCAGGTGTAAAGCTAAATTCCACAACCTCTGGCAGCATCCTCACTGCCTGTGCCAAGATTGGGACAATGGAACAGGGTATGGACATCCATCAACCATAATTGGAGGAGGATTTTTTTTGATAGACCTGCAACTTAATGAAATCATACTTTTCTCCACGATACAATTTCTAAATAAAAATGAATGTACTAAGATTTTAGCCTACAAACTTTCACTTCTTCTAAAGGAATATGAGTAAATGAATAGGATTATGGCAATATACTAAAAGATGCGTGTATGGCTATGAGGATGCAGTCCTATTCCCTAAAGATATAGATTTATTTTTACTATTTTTTTCTTATTATTATCTATATTTCTATGATCAAATTGTTTTGCTTCAAATTGATGAGCTGTTTACCTATATCATTGTGGTAATTGACATGAGTTTTTTTTTAATCTTGAATACTGATGTTTCACATAGCTGTTAGTAGCTAAGCTTTCTCCTGTATTATAGATTACACTATTGACAAAATTTATATGATAGTGCATTAGAGAAAAAGTAGCCACCGATATCTATACAATTAGAGAACATGCATGGTATAATTGAAAAGCCTCCCAAATTCATGTTGGATTTAAAAATTTAGAATTTGTTACTTCTATTTCCATTCTATTTAAAATAATTATTTTTATTTTGTCTTTTAAACATTTGATTCTATATTTTTTTCCCGCTGCAATTTTAAAGGGTGAGCAAATATCATAGGGAGCTTTTAAAAACATATGTATATGGTATATTACAGATATTAAAATATATATTATTTGAATCTAAAAGTCTTAAAATATATATTATTATTTATCAATTTTTAAATTAATTCACTGATGGACTTAAAAATTAATTAAAAAGATAAGAGTGACTAATGATATAAAGATGAACACATAGTTAAAAGAAGGTAGTCATATATTCAATAATGTGTTCAGTCAGAAATATTCTACGAATGCAAATCATGCATATATCATGCATATTCTGAATAGATAAAATTAATCTATATCAAAATTTATAATTTAATATCATTTAATAATTTACTTCAATGTTTTATGTGTTAATTTTTTAATAAAATATTTCTAAATTCAATTATAAATCTGCTATCAAATTTATAGAACATTTTATATAAATCAGTGCAAGTGCTTGTATTTAAAAAAAATAAAGATTGTTTTGGCACTTGCCCATTAAAGTTCAAAACTGAAAAGATAAAGAATGAAAAGTATATTGCAATTGCTAGAAACTGAAAACAGGAATTAGACTGGAATTGGCATTATCTAATTCTAGGAAATTTTAATTCTATGTTTGTGTCCATTTAAAAAATTGGAATTGGAATTTCAAAATTCCAATTTTGCCCCCAAAATGGAAATATCATCTTCCACCTAAATAGGTGGAATTGGAATTTCACAAAAAAGTGGAATGGGAATTCCAATTTTTAGAAAACCAAATTTAATATTTTGTGAGATCTGTTGGTTACCAAAACCGCAGATTGGAAATCCAAGAGCCTGCCAATTCTCCAATAGGATTCCAAATCAATTCTGGCCAACAAACGTGAATAATCCAAATTCCCCTGCACTTTAGGCTTCGCTACACCTAGGCGGGTAAACCTTCACCTCGAACCTGATCACTTTCTTCAAGGTTTTTCTATAGCGAATTTAAGCTTGCGAGTCTTTCCGACTAGCAAATTCCTCGAACTCGATCAATATGAAATCGAATGCTGAATGTTTGAATTAAATGTCTTGTGTAATGATTCTTAATAATGGATTTGAGGTTTGTAGGATGGAATTGATAGATTTTCTGGCTTCACATATAAAGCCAATACTTCAAAAATAAAAGACCAGTGCCTCTGCTCATTCGGGCAATAGAGTCAACTTCAATGAAGATTACGTACAACTTTATAATGTTTTGCGCACTTATACTGCCAGTCAATTAAATAATCAAGACGTGACAGATCAAATATTTATGCAATCTTAAATTAGTCCAGATTGAACTTTAACTCCTCAGAGGCAAACTAAACACAAATTCGGAAACAATTAAATATTTCACGACATCTGTGATGATCGAGTTTAAGATGCTATTTGACCGTGTCCATTTATCTGATATCTAAATTGTATACAATATTCAAAAAATAATAATTATAAAGGATGGTTCATCTGCAGTTTAATTCTCCACACCTTTAATAATAAACAAAGGACATTTTATTTTATTATTAAAATAAAATAATTGCATTTATATTACAAAGTCATATTTTTACTCCTTATCCCTCCATGCAGATAAATATGAATTCCCCCACCTTCCAATGATACATCTCTTTATTTATATTTTAATAACAAAGGAATGTGACTTTTATGAGTGAAAGGTTATATCTTTTCAAGTTGAATAACACCTTTCCTTTTTGCTATAATTGCACCTTTCAAATGACGTTGATTAAGGAACTAAATCATTTTAATCATTTTAACCTTTTATTGAGATTATCGGGGTCCTTGTATCTGTCTAACCATATTCGAGCACATTAATTTACAATCTTTTATTCATAGGTTATGATATTACAAAGGCAGCCATATATCCTTATTCTGACGTTGTGTCATTTCTTCATCGACACTTTGACCCGGTGTTTGCGTATATCATCTTTACCATCTATTAGTCATTTTTAAATCTGAAGCTTTTAACTTGAAAGTTTACTCCATAGTATGTGGCATGGAAACACAGGCTGACTGGGCTGCTCGTACCCCATACTCGGCTGTTCCAGATTTGCTATGTGCTGATGAACGCGCCCTCCTATTTCTGTCATTTCTTGACTAAAGGTATTCTGACATGGATGTTTTCCATGTATGCCATGTAGTCTTCATACTTTTCATTCCTTGGCGGCTTCTTGTATATCTTATTGCTTCATATCTCATCATTTGTATCTAATGTTGGTTTTAAATATTTGTTTATTGCCATCAAGACTAAATACGCTGTTCATTTTCTTTCATCGTGCCTAGTCTCATTTTCTGAGTATAGTGCTTTGAATTATTGTTGAAGATTCTTATTTTATCAATTGTTTTGATGACATGGATTAAAATATTTGGTTAAATACTTTCACCGTATCACTTTATGAATCGAGCTATTAAAACACTTGACGACATCTCCATGTACTTTGCAAGCAGGCACCTCCCGATGTATTGGATCAAAGACCTGTTGAAGATTTGCAAAATCCTCAAAGAATAGTTCATATGTCTCATTAAGATTTCCGTCAGCTAGTTATAGTTTACTAATCAATATCAAATCATAACAGATTACGACAGAGTGCTTCACGATTGTGTGCATGTCCAATATGTCTGATATTTTGAAAGGACTTTCCAAATCGAGATCATATTTATGAGCACAAATAGTTATACCAAAGATTACAAAACGTTGACATCTTCACGTAGATACTTGAAACTAATACTTCCTTTTCTGACCTTTGATCGTCTATAGTGCAGTTCATATAACACCTCAACAGCTTCTAATATCTCACTCAGACCTTCATAGTGCTCCCTTCCTCATATAATTTGATTCTTTATAATCATCGGTATATGGTATATAAACTTCTGTGCAAAAATGGAGCCGCAAAAATTAGAGCTCTATCAGGATTCGTGACTATAAAGATGTATATTATATTGCTATAAGGATGTATATATATATACATGTGTGTATATACGCATGTGTGTATATATACACATGTGCGTGTATATACAAACCAAATTTAATATTTTGTAAAATTTGTGACTATAAAGATGTATATTATATTGCTATAAAGATGTATATTATATTGCTATAAGGATGTATATATACACATATTTGTGTATATATGTGCACATGTGTATATATATACACATGTCTATACACACATGTGTATATATACATGCACATGTGTATATATACACACATGTATATATAGACACATGTGTATACACACATGTGTATATACACACATGTAATGTGTGTGTATATATACACAAATGCATACACATTATGTGTATACACATACATGTGTGTATATATACACATGTGTATATGTGTATAGATGGATGCACACTTGTATGTGTATTTACAAATATGTGTGTATATATACACGCATGTATGTGTGTATATATGCACACATGTGTGTATGTGTGTGTATATGTGTATACATGTGTATGTACACACATGTATATACATATACACATGTGTGTGTATACACATATGTATATATACATACATGTATTTATATATATACACGTGTGCATGTGTGTATATATACACACCATATTCAAAGAAATTAAAAAATAAAGAATTAAAATTCTTTATGTATCTTCTCAGTCATCTTCCGGGTGAACCAAACGGGTCAGTCCATATTCCGAATTTCATTTTGAGGATAAGAATCTTCTTGAATTGCAGCATCTTCCAGAATTGACCATATCTAGGATATGATATTCCAGTACCCAAACGAACCCTAAAAGTGAGGGTTTACACAAAACCGGATTTATGAGATTACAGGCTTCTTTATTAGTGTGTTGAAATCGGTGTTGAAAAGACTGGGTAATGAATCGATACCTTACGGAGCCAGCAACGTTTGTCTTCCAGGTCTATCTCCGAGTCAGTTCGCTTCTATTTCTTTCGTTCATTTTAAATCTATATTTCCAACTAACTCACTGAAAATAATGTGAAAATCCAAGCAGAAATTTGGTGCTATTGTGGGAGATTTAACGTTGCTTGCAAATCGGAGCAAGTATGGATTTCACACAACTGTACAGAAACAAAACTGATGATGGTGGTAGCAATCTCAGACAAGCCACCAAGTAATCTCTGGACCTTCCGATATTATGTATATAATGTAAATATTCATATTTAGAATATTTACATTACATATAAATATTTTATTAAAAAAATAGTAACTTTTTCCAAATTTTAAGATTTCTCTAGTGGAAATTAGCTAATACCATATAGTTTATGTTGGATTTTGTAACTAATTTTTTAATAAATATATATATTTTATCTAATTTTTGAAGAGGACACTTCTTGAAAAATAAGAATTTGAGTGGTATTCTCCCCTAAAATTTTAAAACTAATAAAAATTATAAAATGGAGTATAGTTTCTTAAAATGTAATTTGTTTAAAATTTGATGAACTAGTTAAAAATTATACCAGAAATATCTCAAGTTGGTTTTTGACAAAATAGACATAGTTACAAAAGAAATTAAAGATGAAAACCTTAACACATTCAAAACATGAAAAAAAATTATATGGTTAGTTAGCTAAGAGAGAATTTAACATCATGTCATGGTAGTTATTTTAAATTGCATTGAAACATGTGTAAACTTGATGTAGAGCATGCAAAAAAGTTATTAAAAAAACACAACTTTGGCATGTGTGGTCCAATCCTTTGGATTGGATGCCCAAGGCAAATCCAACCCAAAGAGTTGGAATTTCTCAATGCAGATAAAAATGCTAGCACCAAATAGTGCACAATCGTTATTCAAATGCATTTTCAAAATGGTAGAGCCAAATGAACATGCAGTAACATAATGCTAATGTATTATTATACACATTAGATCAAAACTCTCTCTCTCTCTCTCTCTCTCTCTCTCTCTCTCTCTCTCTCTCTCACCAAATAGTGCACAATCGCTATTCAAATGCATTTTCAAAATGGTAGAGCCAAATGAACATGCAGTAACATAATGCTAACGTATTATCATACACATTAGATCAAAACTCTCTCTCTCTCTCTCTCTCTCACACACACACACGCACACACACACACACACACACACACACATTAAGGCTTAGAGTTTAGAGTTTATGATTGATGATGGATAATTGAGGTTTTCCTTTCACTTTCTCTCTCTACCTCCTTCCCTCTATTGATATTTCCCTTTCTCTCTCTCTTATCTCTCTCACCCCTCTCTCCCTTCTCTAGGTATCTCCCACACTCTCTCCCTCTCCTTCCCTTCTTACCCCCCTCTCTATCCATGTCTTTCCCTTCTCTCTTTTTCTCTCTCCCTCTCTTATTGTTTCTCTTCAGTCTCTTGATCACTACCTATCCCTTCCTCCCACCCTCCCTCCTTCCCTCCCTCTTTACCTCTCTATCTACCCCTCCTTGTCTCATTACCCACCTCTCTCTCCCCTTTTATCTCTCTCACCTCTATCTCTCCCCTCTCTCACCACTTTTTTCCTAAGATTGAGGTTCCTAAGCGCTCTCTCTCTCTCATAGTGTTTGTCTAAATTGTTTAGCTCATCATGTGATGGCCCTTGACTAGATCTACAAGTATAGTAAATGACAATGATGCTTATAAGATCGATCACATGCATTACATCTTGATGTGCATACATATGAAAAGACTCATGAAAAAAATAAGAAACATCAATTAATGAGATAATAATAATTATAAGACTAACCTGTAATGGATTAAGTATAACAAGAGTCATAACAAGAAATGATTAGTCCCATGAACATGAACAGATCCAAGACTAATCATCCAATTTGATAAGCTAGTAATCATTTTCATTGGTTAGTCATTGAAATGATAGGTTTACTAATTAATCCATGTTGGTTTTAAAGATCATAAGAAATGATCACCAATTAGTGAAGAGACACGATTAGGAAGAGTCGTGATATTATACAAGGAAGATAATAAAATCATTAATATGGTCTATCAAATCTATAGGGAAGAGAAACATTTATTCATGTTCAAGGAACACAACCGTTCAATTGCCAAGGTACAAAGGGAGATTGATTCATTCTCACCAAAAACATTAGCAAACAAGAGTTTATGACCAAATTTAGCAAAAAAATAGATAATAGAAGGAATATCTTTGAACAAAATAATTCTAAAATTATCATATAGTAAACAAAACCATCTCTTAACATTCTCAATAAAGCCTTAATAATTTCATTCATTACACAAATTCAGTTAGTAATAACACATCTCCCAAGTTCAGTATACATTTCTTGTAATATAAATTAAAGACATATGTATGTGAGGATATAATGGATACACAGAAAGAATGGTGTATCCATAAGGCCTAGGAAGAGATGAGGTGGTGAACATAATGTCTTTTAAGGATCCATTCTAGGATGACCAAAAATACAACTACAACCCCAAGAGGCCCTTACCTTTAGGATCCAAGTAACCCAGTTACGGTCTAGGAGGGAGGCGAGAAAGGGGAGAGGTAGCCACGAGCCAACAAGTTGAGCTAGTGAGTTGTGTAGAGTAACTTCTCTTGGACTTGGTGTAGAAATGACTCAAGACAAGGCATCCCTTCCTCTTAACCTTATTATGGGTAATAATCAGGTACTCATATATTATTATGTTTTGTAAAAAAAAAATTTAACTCATGTGCAGGTTCATCCATTGAGGATCATTGTAAAGAAAGATAATACTTGGCAAGAGATAAGGGAACATTACAAGTGGTATCAGAGCATAGAATTTCCATCCTGTGAAAGATAGTTAATGCAAACCTATCAACGTAGAAAAGGAATAACTATCAAGCTAGAATAATTAGCCAATGAACTTAGAGTCTTCATGGAAAAAACTAATGAAATTTCCAGCCTTAGGCCAACCATGCCTTCATTCCTACCAAGAGAAGTACCCATTGTAGAAGAAGAGGAGCCAGTCACAAGCAACGTAAATGATCTTGCAAAAATGTATGCTATATTAGACCTTGAAGTACAAAGACGTATACTCTTTAGAAAATATTATGAAGTCAAAACCTCAACTAACCCAATTAGGAGAATGAATGATTCTGACAAACGCCTTAAATCAAGGATAAATAAGATGAACCTACCATATTTTGATGGTTTTGGGAAGTTTATTGTGCAATCATGGGTCTAGAAACTTGATACCTATATATCCCTTATCCCTATGACTGAAAAAATTCTATTAAGTTTTTTGTACTCCACCTATCTAGAATAGCCCACGATTGGTCATGGCCTCATCACTCAAGGCCACCAAAATATAACAATCTATAGTGAATTTACTCAAAAAATCATTAGTAGGTTTGACCAAAAACATCTTGAATGGTACTTCAAAGAACTAAAACAAATTAGGCCACATGGAACCGTGGAGGACATTGCCAATGAATTCAAAACATTATTAGTCATGGTTCCCAACCTCTCCCATAGAAGACTCGTCTACTTATTTATTGAAGGACTTAAGGAAACAAATAAGAATATAGTGTAGCCATTGGAACCACAAATTATGGGAGAAACAATACAAAGGGCTATGAATTTTGAATCCAACTCTTCAAAAGAAAAAAGAAAAAAAACACAAAAATCCCTTATTTAAGGCACATCATAAATTTGAAGGGCCTAAAAAAGATAATAAAGGAAAAATATGTTATTTCTACAAAGTACAATGGAGTATAGGGAACCAATGCCAAGGAAAGGAATCCCTTGTTAGTGTTATAAGGCACTGAGAGGAGGGGGTGAATCGGTGCAAACCACTGATCTACAAAATCTTTTTATCAACTTCCAAAGTAACCAACATGCAAAGCTAAATGCAACATAAAAGCATAATAAAGAATACATCCACAATAACAACACAAAGACACCAATCTTTTATCATGGAAACTCTTGTTATAGGGAAAAACCACAGTGGGAATTATCACCCACAAATCTCACTAGTGCACTAATAAAATCTGCCATGTTAGGAGCATTACAACACCCTGCTAAGGGTATACCCAATTAAGAGTATCTTTAGCCCTGTTAAAAGCTATTACAACAGTCCTGTTAGGAACTACCCTATTAAGCGATTTAAAACTCCTTCTGAGAGTCACCATGTTAAAGGATTTAGTCTTCAGACCTATTAGGCTCATGCTTACCCTGTTAGGAGTAACCTTGTTAAAGGATTTTAGACTGCAATCCTGATAGAACTTTCTTTGAGAAGAAAACTCAAACAATGATTTGATAATGACACCTTCTACCTGACAGATCCACTTCTGTACTATTCACTATTTTGTTCTGAACATACAAACTCTTCCTTTAATGATCATAATTACTGCATCAACAACAATACTCAACAACCTTGATTTTCTCTTCAATTTCATCTCTTATAAACAGTTTTAGGTCGATGCATTAACCCTAAAACGTGTTACCTGAGTCGGCCTCTAAATCTCAACAAAATCCATAAGCAGTCACATCAACATAGGAAATCTTGATGTACAATGTCAGCTCTCAACACTTCAACACTTAAATTGATCGATCATTGACTTTGACTCAACCACTCAACCAATTTGCCCAACCTTGACTAGACTGGTTAGACTGTTCACTATTCTTACTGAATAACACTAGTTTTTGCCTCAGATCTCTACCTGTACATTGAATTAACTTACGTGAAATTATAGATTTAGGCAAAACTAACTCTATAGATACTTCCTTCCTAATCACATCATCTGAAACCTCAAAATTATCTTCACACACTGGATTTACCAAAACTGTCTGTATTGTCACTGATACATTGGATACTTAAAAAAATCATTATGAAATCACCTTCTCCACTGATATAACTAATTTGACTTTCTCAAAACATTTTGTTTCCAGAAATGACAACACCAAAACTTACTGCAAACATCTAAGACTCGATCATCTTCATCATAATGCCAACAATCTCCCCCTTTGGCATTGACGACAACACTTAGAGAAAAATTTCTAAGTGTCTGACTTGCAAATCAAGTACAAAGCTTCAAAATTCAAAAATAACTCCCTCTTAGGATTACTCCACCTAAGGTAATTATAAAAAGTTCAGCAATGCTATATCTATGCTACTCCCCTTCACAAATACATAGCCAAAACATTTCTCTATACACTACTCCCCCTATGACAACAATGACAAAGGTATTACAATAGATAACAAAATTAGATAGAGTAGCATATACCTATAATAATATATTGAATACATCACAAAAAGTGGTCTTAAAAACCTGTAAGGCATTAACCCAAGTGTCCAGTAGGCTCTCCATAATAAGTATTTGTCCATGCAACAAATGTGCAAGTTCCTCCAATCCTTCTACAGTACATGGAGCAGGTGAGACTAACACAGTTCTAGCCTCTTTAACACCTCTTTGCAAAATCTCCAACTGAGGAATCAATAAACTTTGTAATCCCATTAAGTTAGCAATCCTCTTTTCCTATTCATCCCTATAAGCCTTAATCTTATGATTTATTGCACTAACTTGTGCTCCAAAACTTGTGGCTGAACCACCAATAGGATCAAAATTTGTTGTCAAAACCCTTAGCTCTTGTTGAGCTTCACATCTCTTCCTATCTAATTCCTTCAAAAATTGTGAAAAAACAAAAATTGAGGTGAGAATATTACTACCTTTAGTTGAAGCATTTCTTGCCTTTTTTACTGCTACTGTCAAGCAATTCATGTCATGTTCAATAGATTGGGCCAACTTTTTTTACCTCTTCCTTTCAAAGTCTCTTTCTGCTCTCATTATAGCAATCTCATCTAAACTTTACATCTGCTTACCAGTAGTTGTGACCAATTCACCTAATTTCTCAATTGGTGTAGCCTTCTCATCATATATCACTTCAGGCACTAAGTCAGAGAGTATATCTCTTGCAGATAATATAACTTGTGCCTCTTTTCTCATCTTTTCTTTGGACTTGATAGTCATAGCAATTTTTATCATTTCCTTAGGACTCATAGTGCTCAAATCAATTTGTCCTTTTATAGCTGGTATATCTTCATCCATACCAACAATGCTAGAAAACATAGACTAAAAAGTTGTTACATTTTCTGGCTCCTTGTCAATGGCCTTCACCTTATGTACATCTACAGCTTCTTTATTTCTGCTTGCTACGTCCAACACTTTTTTTAGTTGATCATCTACAAGTGTTTCTACTAATGCACCTTTGGTCATGTCCTGACCAATTCCTCTATCATTTGTCTCCTTTTCTTCTTGTTCTTGTGTGTCCTTGGATGCTTCCTCCTATTGCTCTATCATTTCCCTTTGGTCTTAAAAAATATCCATGATAGGAACATCACCTGTGGTGTCCATGGTATCACTTGGTTCATCCAAGTAAACATTATCAAGTGTGACCTTCACACCATCAACTGTCCATCCTTCATCATTTTGTGTAATCAAAGGTTCATTATCATCTTGTCATTTTTCCTCTTCATCTTTGTCTCGTTCATCTTCCTTCTCTTAAGCAAGTCCTAAGAATTTCTTCATAATACTCATTGTTTTATCTTTCACTGATTAAGAATCACCAATCAGTAATCTTATAATTCTCTACTTAGTCTTGAAAGTATGTCTAGCTTTCTTAAGTGTCTCATTGATTTCCTCTGTAGACAATTTTGGTTGTAATTGAACTAAGTCATATTCAATTATTTCCATGTCTAGCTTCAACACTGTACACAACCTAGCTTCAATCTTAGCATACAAAGATATAGGGATTTGTCCTTGCAATTCAATAAGAGCTTTACTTAACTTGTGCATACTAAACACAACTGCATCCTCAATCTTTATCTGGACATATTCATTGAGCTTGTGATAAAATTTCCTTACACCAACAAGTACACCCCACTTTTTGACTATTTAAACGATACTATCAACAAAAATAAATTTTCCAAAATTAGGCTTGATAGATTTAGTGGTAGGAGCACCAACCACCTTTGAATTTTTGTCACTTGCCTTCATCTTCTTTTGTTCTTCATCTAATTTTTTTCCTTCTGCTTCTGCTTCTTCTTCAATCTTCTCAAATATTTGAGCCTTTTCTTTCTTCCTTTTTCTAGTGGTCTCCTTTGCCTTTGTAGGATCAAGTTGTGTAGGCTTAACTAGTCTTCTTACTGGAATCATGGCTGGAGGAGAGGGTTTCTTCTTCTTAACTTTTATAATACTCCTTGGTTGTCTACCGATTGGGGCACCACTGGTTGTAGAAGATACAACTTCTACATCTTCATGTCTAGTAACTGCAGCTGATGTGCCAGCTTTCTCAACTTCATGTTTTTCTCTGGCCTTGTTGATAGCTTCCTATGTGAGCCTTTCTTCAATGCAAATACTTCAACCTCTTTTCTTATTTTCTTCTCATTCACTGGTTGGGTCAATTTGTTGTGTTCTTTGATGCTCTTCTCTTTATAATTTCCAAGTCTGGGTTCATTTGGATCGACTGGTTTTGACAATAAATTTTCAGCATGTAAAGTCAATAAATCACCTTCTACTTCATATCCCATTGGCATGGCCCAAGTTTCAGTATCCACCATCAAACAGATATCATTCTAATACTTCTCAGCAACATGAGCTGGTATTGTAGGATTTGAGAAATACAAATCCACAGAACGCCAAGAATACCTGCATGCAAGAAACCTGTTACAAGAGAGAAGCAGGAAGGAGGAAAAAAGCAGAACTCATAATTACTCAAAAATGGTGAGAGAAAAATTATATTCCAAGTTAATGAAAAAAGAATTACAAGGTTCAACCTATAAAGGTGAACAAAACCCTAAAGCCTAAAAAAACGAGGTTGCACATTAATAATTAATAAAAGAATTAATTATTAATGCTCCTAAGAGAAAGCTTAAGTGATAAAGAGTAATAACTTAACTAATTAAATCAACATAACTTAATTAATAAGAAAACTAAAGATTACTCTAACACCCTCCCTTAAGCTAACAGTAGGGGCTAAGCTAACCTAGCACAGCTATGAAAGCAGGAAAAGGGTCCTGACAACAAGGCCTGATCAGGTACCCAATACAAGGAAATCTTTGTAAACCAGAGACAGAGAAGAAAACCCAGTGGGAAAAACCCCTCTCCAAAAAGAAATAGAAAAATGCAGAAAAGAAATGGCTCAAGAAACTCTCTCAAGACCATAAATACAACAAGCCCCCAATGAGAGAGGGATGAGACACCAAAGTCCCCCCAGAATAAAGAAACTCTTGTCACAATGGTAGATGCATGATGTAGAATCCAAAAGGAGATCTGTTATGCCCTGCATCCCCGTCCCTACATTTTGTGTGCAAAATGTTGGGTCCCCCTTTGTTTTTGCTTTCAGCTCTTGCCTTGTCTTTTTCCTTTGTTTCTTTATTTTTCTTCTCCGGATTTTCTTTCCCGCGGTGTTGGTTTTGCTTTGTGTTTTTGTCCCTCGTGTCTCTAGGACCCAGTCCTAGAGTTGGTCATTCCTTGTCCAGGAGCTGGACTCTAAACTCCGGGGTTCTTTGCCACGATGCCTCTTTTTCGTAAGAGGGTATGGTCGCGCATAATCCCTGGGTCCGGAGTTCGGAGGTCTACCTGTTCCAGAGTTTGTGGAATGAAAGGTAACTTGCTTTTCACCTCGAGTATAAATAGGAATCAATTTTCATTTTCATAGTTACCACAATCAAAAACACTTAGGCGATTTCAGGGCAATTCCTTAGCGATTTGAGCGAGAAATAAGTGTGAGTTATTCTGAGCGATTGCAAGTTGTTTTTGGTGCTGGTTGGTGATCATTTGGAGGTGGAAGCTATTGCAGAGCATCCGAAGAGCCTTTTCCTTCCTTTCCCTTTCTTCAGACTCCAGGTTGGTGTTCCTAGTTCTTCCTTTCATTTTTTTGCTTTTCGTTGTTGTGTTTTGTTTACGTTTCTATTTTGTTTCAATTTCTGTCCTGCTTAGCGTCTGTCGTCTAGTTAGCCACCCATTGGTGGGTTGGCTCTGCCAAAGGGTTGTCCACCCTCTATGCAAGTGTAGGATAATGTAGATATTGTATATGATGTACATTTCTGTGTTGTTTTGTATAGGGTTGTCATTTCGTGTTGTCTTTCTACTATAAATTCGGTGTATTTAATGTATATCCTTCTATTTTCCATATATATACCTCTCGGCCCTACTGTACTTAGGTGTACTTTTTCTATATATTCACCTGGTCTCACGTCGAGCTCGCCGTGCTTCATCTCTATTTCATCCAATTTTGTGAGCTCGTTCTAGATAGAATACCACTTGGTTGAAACTCGGCTCTCAGCCGGTTTCAACCAGGTGGTTTTCTCTCTCCTCCGTCAGCCAGCCTTTATGATCCATTTATGTCCCATGTATGCATTTAAGGTTGTCCACGTGGCCTCTGCTTTTTGTGTGTTCAGACAGTTGGCGCCGCCATCGCCATAACTACCCATTTATTGCATAGCCACATGACGTCCACGTGGGCCTGACGGCTCACTTTTTGCTCACATCTTCCAACAATTAGTTTTCTGGACCCTAGGTCTTTTGCCTTCTCCAGCCCACATCTCACTCCCACTAAGTATGCTGGAAACCCCCGGGCCCAGATAGGGGTTAATTTTCTAAGTTTACAATATATATATACTTCTAAGGATTTTTGAACCTAAACTAACTTTTCAGGAAAAAGGATGTGCCTCGGTGGTAAGATCTCCGGATCCCAGAATATTATTTATCTACGAATTCTAAAAGTTGCCTTACCTTGCAGGTTCTCAGAACAACGTACCTTCATCATGTCTGAGGCTTTCGCATCTTCACCACCCAGGAGTCTGGAACTCCCCTCCACGATGGCCACCAGGGCAGCCGTCAGATCCAAAATGGAGAGGGCCTTAGAGAAATTGCCTCTCAGCATGAAGTACCTGAAGGACAATGATGTTATGGGATCAAAGATCAAGTCCCGAGTCCAGTTGATTACCGACACTAGTATCGGAATGTGGGCCGAGATGTAGGCCCTGGTCAAGATAATGTTCATTCAGGGATAGTCCGGGGATCCGCTGGTGATCCGCGTCTAGGATTCTGGGCTTCTGAAGGCCGCCTATTTCCCATGCTTGGTGTAGGCCCTGGAGCTTATTCTCACACTTGCGGCACATTACAACTCTTTTGTCTGAGTCGTCATGCTCGCAGCCCCGGTCCCAACCGGATATCCCACCCCCACGGTGTCTCTCGACACCGCTACTTTTCAGGTAGGTTTGGGGATTCCTCAATTTGATAGCCCAACTATCGTTACCAAATCTGATGCCTTAAAGTAATTTCAGGAGCTGGAGGTCGTAGCCCAAAAATACATGAACAACCATTGGCTCAAGACTCCGAAGAGAGACCCCAAGAAAATGAAATTGGAAATTCCCTGATCTGAGTTTAAAGAAAGTATCTAGATGGGGATAATAGCACTATGCCGGATCTTTGAGCAACCCCATGCCCGAGAGTTCTCAGGGTGGATGTACTACTTTTTTCTCGGCATCACCACCGGTGGGGAATACTTTGATTGGGCTGCCATTATCTCTAACCATGTAGATTCTCAGTTCCTTCAGGTGGCCCAGAAGCGCAAATTCTATATGACCTCCTATGTTCTTTGGGCCTTAGCGCAACAATGACTCGTCACCAACGGGCTACTCACATCAGGTGTACTTGGGATTGGCCCAGGTCAGAAAGCTCCTTGGGATTATTTCCCACAAATTCAATGGGAGGCTAGTTTCCCCAATTTCTGTCGGGTGAATGATGCCTTCGTTTACTACAACCTACTCACGCCTACTCGGGATGCAAGGTACCACCTCTCTAAGGAGGCAATGGATCTGGTCAGAAGTTATGGCCATTACTACATCCAATTCCATCAACATACTTGCATAAGGATAACCGACTTCTCTGGGAAACCTTACTTGTTGCCCAAACATTGTGGGGACAAGATAATTCTCTTAGAATATTGCAGACAAATAATGGAGTTGCATGCCTTATACACTTTGAAGAAGGTGATGAATATTCCATTCCCAATCACTTATGGGAATTACTCGTGCAGTCTGGCCGCAGCCAAGGAGGCAGACAACGAACTCAAGAGCTTGAACTTGGCAGAATTTTATTTAATGTGGAAGAACTTTGATCCGCTTGGTAAAATTGCAAAGGCACTTCCCCGGGCATCAAAGCCCCACCGATATCAGATGGAGGACTTCTGGGAAGATTTCTAGGATGATGTTGAAGTTCGGAGCTGGCATTATGTCCGGATGACTATGGGGATGATGGAAATATTGAAACTCCAGAAATTTCCAAATGACTTCTCAGACGTCGGACCCACAATAGATCCCCAGTACAAGGAAAAGGGGATTGATAAGCTAGCCCTCCCACCAGTAGACTGGAATGCCCAGGAGGGGCTTACCATTGAAGAAATCACTCACAACGTGGTCGAGCGCAGCCACAAATAATTTAAGAGAGTATGCCTCGGGAGTACCCGCAGGGCTGGCCCGATGATACAAAAGCTTACTTCTGAGGCCGGAACCTCTTCACAGGGACAAGATAGGGGAAAAAGAATAATGGAAACTCTAACTCTACAGGAGACCCCCATAAAAGAACAACTGAAACAATCGATAACGACCTCCCAGCATATGAGGGAGAAATTAATCACGCAGTTGGCCACTCCAGTGCTCATGACCAGACTTGTCCGTCCTCCCTCTTCCCCTTCACTAGTAGCATTAATGGTCAGGCCAACAAGAATTGATCCGAATGAGGAGTGGGCAACCCTAAGGGATGTGGGGCCTCTGTTGGTTACCAAGTGAAAGAAAAGGCTCAATCCAAAGCCAAAGACAGAACTGGAGCTGGGGATGTTACAAATCCCACAAGTAGAAATCCTTTCTTCCAACTCCCCGGAGCTGGAGAAAGAATAAGAGCATGCTCATGTCCCAGAAAACCCTCCCCTTCAAGAAGAATTTGATGATGTATTCGGGGCTGACGAGTTTGGGAAGTTCCAGGGAGATATCGCACAGCCAGTAGAGGAGATCGCGGAGCAGGAGGAAGCTCCAGAACAGGAACCTGCGTAGGAGCAGGATGTACACATAGAAGAAGAAAAGGGGACAAAGCAAGAAATTTCCTCCGAAGTCTCGAAAATACAGGATGTGGGAGTTTCAAACCAACATAAGAAAAATGAACAAATGGCATCGGTTGGGGAAACCGGACCCATGAGAACAACCGTGACCCCAACTGTCGTGTTCCAGACGCCACTCCCAAAGGTAACATTTGGGGAGGTAATCATTGCAGCCCAAACGTTGAATCTTGGCCCGTTGCCTCCCCCACTACCCAAGGATGTACCGGTAGAAGAAGACACCCCAACAACAGAGGCTGAGGAAGAATAGCAAGAAGAAGAAGAAAACCCTGAGGCAACCAATGAGGACCCAAATATCACCGAGAATATAGACGGCAGGGTAGAGGATACAGATATCACTGGGGCAAACATCATCGGTGAGTCGAAAGATATAGAGGAGTCGGAGGAGACTCATACTATTGAAAGGGCACAACAGGATATCGGGGAGAAGTCACAGGAGCAGATTTTGGCTGCAAAGCCACCCCTACCACCACAGTGGTTGGTGGAATCTCAAAAGAGAAAGGCCCTATCAACACCCAGAGCCCATCTTTCTTTGGCGGAGATGATGGCTCAGGCACAGAACCCGCCTAAGGTCAAGAAAGCCCAGACGGTTCACACCATTCGAACCGAGCTGGGCGGAGAAACAGTCATAGCAATCGCAACACCTCCCACAGATGCAGACAAGGCAACGACTGAGGCCGAATATTATAATGTCACAGAGGTGTTTCTAGGGAAGAGACGAAAACAGGGTGAATTGAACCTGTTGAAAGAAGCAGCCAAGACAGTCGAGGCCCGCTACAAAAAAGAAGCTCAAAAGTTCAAGGAAGAAAAAGAGAAAAATGCAAACCTCATGGGGTTGCTGACTGAGCTGGCGCGGCCCATTAATTTTATTCCTCCGGGGGCCTCTACGCCAGATGCACCGCTTCCGCAGACTGATATAGACTCATTACGGGTGATGAAAAATAAGGCCCAAGCAGTTGATGAATGGGTTGCCTTGCAGTTGGGAAATGTCCAGCGTTTCTTGGTGTCCACAGTACTGGACTTATATGCGGCCCGCCATGTACTACGTCAGGCCAAAACAACCATCAACATATGGGAGGGAGACACTGAGAATTATGAGGCATGGAAGGTTGAATTAGAAGAACTCATCGGCCTTGGATAGGAGATTGTTTCTGAGTCCAAAATTTTAGGAGAAGAGTCATTTGATTTTGTGAGGACCCAGCACTCCAGACTTGACCTCATATTGGGGGTAATCAAGCAATAGGTGGGGACTCTGCGTGATAAGGTTAATGCAATCCAATATTCTTTCAATTTATACAAATCTTTTATTTTGAAGGTCTTCGGAGCTGATTTGTTTAGCACCGACACATGCACGCCAGAGGAATATGTTTTGGGGAAGTTTGATGAATTAATGGAACCAAGGTATCAATCCTCAGAGGGGATAGACAGGGATAAAATGACACAAATAAATCGCATGATACTCAGTGGTCACAATGTGGCAAAGATGGCTGAAGAATTTAAGAACAATATTCCGAACCTAGGAGAACAGATTGAGGTAGCCAAGTACCAGCAGGCTGGCCTTAAAGATATCAATGAAGATGGAATCTCCCATCTCCTCCAAACCTTCAATGACAGCAAACAATAATAAAGATTATCTGGGGGTCAGAGAAAACCTAAGTGTTTTGTATTCTTTATTCCTTCAAAATGCAAGTTCTCAGATCCTGGAATTCTGGATCCTACATTTTGTATTCTTTAAGTGACACGTGTCCCAGTCCCCAAGGCCGACCAGTCACTTTCAAAGTAGTAAATAAAGGTTGTCAGAAGGTGGATAGCTACATCAACGCACGTTAGATCGGCAAGAGGTTTTTTGACAGATGGTCTTCCCAAGGCGCCGCTTTAGAGATACACCTGGCACATTGGAGACAGGGTGCCACTTTCCCATTTATGAAGCATGTAGTCTCGATCCCTGGGGGGTCGAATTTCTTCCTTCTCCTTTATGGCTCTCTTCTCGAGGCTGATTCTTCCACTCCATCCTTTTGTCTTATTCTTCTGACCTGTCAGGCCTTCTCCATCTCGAGGTCTATTGTAACATGGTGCAGGTAGTACCGGCCACCGGATAATGTATTTTATTGTAAAGTGTAAAATAAGTTAGGGTTAGGGTTAGATAGAAAGATGTGTATAAATAGTAAGTCTAGCCTCATTCTAAGGGTCGACAAAATTGATGACTTTGCAATCCACAGTTAATAGTAATATGGTTCCCTCAATTCTTATTTGTAGAGCTCAATGCTCCATAGTTTCTAAGTTTTCAGTAGTTAGATGCTCCCTTGGAATCACCATTGTACCACACACCAATGCTTGCTGGAAGAGATGTTAATGAAGAAGGAAGAATTTTCTCAATGATGTTGTTGACATTATATCTTCTGGGTTAATGGAATTTTATTCTTTATGTTCTTCATGTCCTCTGCTTTGATACTTAAAGTAGATTAACGACCTCCTTTCCTTTGCTACTGATAAAATATGAACTGATGGTTGTATATTTCTTTGGTATTTAGTGTAGTGTGTTAGAGCATTGTTGATGTCTTGAAAATTTGGTGTAACTATAGGTAGATGAAATATTTCTAACTCTACAGTATCTTTTGAATTTTATTTGTTAAAGTGAATGCGTGCTTGTAGGAACCCCCACTTGCCTGTATCCCCAGAGAAACGAGTTGAAGATAACCAGCTATCCCCCTCAAAAAATAGTCACATCTCCCAACCGAGCCCCACACCATTGAGACCCGAATCTCACGTTCTTGGAGGCCCAGGGAATATCATTTCCCAGGACAACCTTTACAGGTAGAGTTGGCTGGTACCCCGGTACCCGGTGACAACTTACCTCTGTTGGTGGACCCGGTCACAAGAGTCTCGTCAACAAGATCCTGAAGCGGCAAATGATATTCCTCCCCTTGGGAAGAAACAAATCGAAAGGATGATGTCGAAGAAACCCTGTGAAGAGTGATGAACTAGAAATTTGACTCAAGATGTGTGCCATGATCATATGCTCAAGAATCTCTCTGTCTAAACTGAAACAAATGATTCCAAATTTAAACTGATGTGGAGAATCCTAAAATGAAACCGCTGAATGCACTAATAATGGTGGGTGAACAGTGATAACATGAGTGTCAAGGTAGAGAAGATGAATGTCCTCAAAATAATCCTCCAAATCTACAATATAAGACTCAACAAACAAAAGGATATGTCTGCAAGATAAGAGTCCAAAGTAGCTATGTTGGAAGGTGAATGATGTCATGTTGCATGGAATCAGGAACAACATGAGATGTTGGTGAAGTCTTAGTTTGAAGAGTAGGAACTGTTAGACAAGCCTCTGATCCATCAAAAGATGTAAGGGTGTCTAAATACTCAAGCCCCTCTAAAGTATCATGATCAAAGGGTGTATTCTCTCTCCAAGAAATGGGTATGAGATAATTTGAAGCAGGATTCTCTGGGAATGGAGAGAGATTAGGGTCTCCATAGATCTCCCAAAGACGTGTCCAAAGTGGATGAGGACAATCAATGTCCAATATAGCCAACACATTGTCATGATCAACACTAGACAATATAAGTCCTACTATGTGATCTCTAATAATATCTCATGCTAATTTTCCCTCTGAAGTGGTAGGTTTAGGTATGAGATCATACAAATAAGGCAAAAAATTAAGCCACCTACATTGTGTAAGTATACCCTTTGCCCATGACTCATAATTAACCCATTCAAAAATAACAACTAAAGGGTGAGTAGAAAAACAAATGATATCTCTTTTAAATGAAAAAAAACTAAGAAATTTGACCTTACTGCATTTAGATCAAAACTTGGTGCAGTGAGGAGGGAAACAGAAGCCGCAAATTTGACACTAAAAATAGGTGCTCAAACAACCAAATTTGCATACTAAACCTGCAAAAGGAAAACTGACTTGGAAAGAGCTTTCCAATGATATATGGCACTTCAAATTTTGACCCCATATGCTCAAGATATGGTCAAAACACTCAAAGCGGCCTTTTTTTGAAGAAGTGTCAAACTTGTGTGACGGTTTCATGACAGTCAATTTTAATCACCATCTGTGACCTGTGGCTGCTGACATCACTGCCTGCATATGCATACCTTGGTACACATGAGGGTACTTTTTAAAAGGTATGCACCTTTTCCTTTGTTTGTAAAAAGATTTTTTAAACAAACATTTGGAAACATTATTTTTTTGAAAAAAAACTTAATGAAAAAAAACAAAATTTGCTATTTTTTTAAACATTTTTCTCAAAAAATGTGCCCAAACAGCCCCGAAGGCCAAAAAAAATTTCTCTAAAGGCACAGTAGGCCAAATATGTCATGCCTTATATCAAAATAGGGGTTGTTGGGCCTTCTAGACTCAACTGTGAGGTCAGTTTTTGTCTAAAGTGCTCCAAAAATAAACTCTATCCCCGGATTGATGACAAAAACCCTAAAAAGCTAAGGTTTTCTCCTTCGAATCATTGCTTCAGAAAACACCAGAATAGGCAACAGCAATATGACTCTGATACCATGTAGGATTTGAGAAATACAAATCCACAGAATGCCAAGAATACTTGCATGCAAGAAACCTGTTATAAGAGAGAAGCAGGAAGGAGGAAAAAGTAGAACTCAGAATTACTCAAAAATGATGAGAGAAAAATTATATTCCAAGTTAATGAAAAAAGAATTACGAGGTTCAACCTATAAAGGTGAACAAAACCCTAAAGCCTAAAAAAGATAGGTTGCACATTAATAATTAATAAAGGAATTAATTATTAATGCACCTAAGAGAAAGCTTAAGCACTAAAGAGTAATAACTTAACTAATTAAATCAACATGATTTAATTAATAAGAAAACTAAAAATTACTCTAACAGGTATTCTCTCCCTTTGATGCATCTTAATTTGAAAATCCCTAAAATAACCCCAAACTTTCTCATTGAAACTATTACCCAATAATCTAATACAGTTTTTTAATTGGACAACAACGGGGGTACCTTTTATCTAATTAATAGTTCCAACACCAGGAAAGTAGTTCTGAAAGTGAAAGAATAATCCCATAATGAATTGACTAAACAACATGTTCTAAAATAATTTTTCTCTCATCGCAACACACAAATCATACTCTGCATCTTCTTTCACCATTCTATATGTAGTGTGAATCGCAGCACCAGACACACTGTTGATCCTACTGGAGTGATAGAATTTGTATCCTAGTGCAATAGATGCAAATCTCACATTCAAATCAGGGATATCATTGATTTTCATTTCTCTCTTATCCCACTTTGATTTAGTTAGGTTAGTTACTACATCCTAGGGAGTTGACCTAAGTATCAGTACTTCACCGGTTGCACAAAAACCTGTTACTACATGTATGGCCTCCTTAGTAATCTTATGTGGATGGTCAAGCCACATAAAATGGTCATGCACTCAGATAAACACATATCTGACTTGATCTTCCTCAAACTCATGAGGGAAATTGATCGTGTGAGTGAAACCCTTATCTGCAACTGCTTGGTATTCATCCTTCAACACTAGATATTTACAGAACTTCTCATACAATGAATGAATATGAGATTCTCCTAATTATTCAAACTTAAAATGAAAGTATGACCGCACATCTTTAATATGCATAACACCATAGGGCATGCTGGATAGGGCACCCTTTGGATCATCTTCAACTAATTTGAAAGGATGTTTCTTGAATTTTGGCATAAGTCTCTCAGTAATCTCTACAATGGTAGGTGTATCCATCCTTCTAATAACAGATTCAAGTACAAGGATCGTGATAAATACCTCTTAAGTCACTACTCGACGAGTTGCACAAACCCTTGCAAGTTTCTTCACATAATCCTTCTTCCAAATCCCTCTGTGGTCAGTTCACTTGCTATCAATCTGCTCAAACTTCACTTATGTCGCTCCGGGCTATAACTCTTGATCGTGTAGGTACATAATGTGACCTAAAATCACCTTTTATCATCCACCACACTACAACATTAATCTCATCACTGGTTGCTAACAAATAACATATGTCTTCACAAATCTTGTTAGTGGTCAACCAAATCTTCATGCAGTCAAACAAAACTTTATACCACAAATCAAAACAATCATATACATCTAAATATGCATATGAAACTTATTGCACATGCATCTAGGGGGTCTTCAATGGATTCAACAATATTTTCTCCCCCTAAGTCAATGACGACTTAGTTTGATGATTAATTATGTGGTATCTTCTAATGATTTTTCTTCACTCCTCTTTACCCAAGTCTTGTTCATCATATTCTTGACATCATCAATATTCACAATCTGCTTCCCCTTTTGCTTGTCTAGTCGCTTAACTAGTTAATTCACCTTTTTGTTCTTTTCTCTACAAAACCTTGCAATGTGACCTATCTTATGATAGTGAAAACATGCCATACCAGTTGATCTCCAAGGTCCGGCATTGCCTCTACTTGTCCTCAATCTACAGTTAACAACCATGTGTCCATAATTGTCACAATGTGAGCATTTAACATTCCACCGGTTCTGATTTTGATAAGAACTATGTCGGTTGACTTGTTTCCATTGATTGTTCACCTTTGTCCTGCACTCACTAGCTCTATGACCATATTTGTTGCAGTTGTAACAATGACCATGAAAAATACTTAGTCTAGCATTAGATCTAACACTGGGAACACAAGATCTTACATTTAAAGCAAAGTGGTTTATAGGATTTCTTACCATTATTTCTTGGAGATAGCTTTGCTGAGGCTTTCTCATCTTGCATGTCCTTCTTCATTCTAGAGGGTTCACCAACTTCATAACTGTTATAGCCAAGACCCTTCTTCTCTCCATTCATTCTCTGATTCTTTAGTTGTTCATCAAGCTTTGTAGTACTTTCATTAAATTTCTTGAGTAAATCATTTGCAACCTTCAACTCACCTTCTAGTTTCTCATTTTCTTTCCTCAGATTTTCATTTCGCCTTAGGGCTTCTTGATTCTCTTCAGTAGTCTCTTGTAAATTTTCATTTGTCTCATGTTGATGTCCATGCAATGTACCAACCTCTAGTTTAGATTTGAAGAGTTCATCTACCTTAGCTTTTAGAGCTTTATCTTTGGCTTTTAGGGCTTCCTCTGCAATTCTTTTTTCTTCTTTTGTTGCCTTCCTTGCTTCCATTTCTTCACTCATTCTGATTGACAAATCTTCTAAATCTCTTTTGATGTTCTTTTTGTCTTTATGTAGCTTCTCATTCTCCTGTGACAATCCTTCCAAAGCTGCTTCAGATTCCTCAGATCCACTTTGTTCATATAGTTGATCAATGAGATCTTGTCTCTCAGATAATTGTTGGATAATCTCAGCCCTCTTAGCTCTTGATTGCTTGAGTTTCTCCTTCAATTGGTGAATGAACTCTTATGCATCTTCAAGTTGTTTCTCAAGCTTCCTTTGATATCTCAGACCCTCCATATCAACCTTAAGGATCCTTCCCAAGCTGTTAGGATTCTTCAAGGGAACTTGGCTCTGATACCAATTGTTAGTGTTATAAGGCACTAAGAGGGGGGGCAAATCAGTGCAACCACAGATCTACAAAATCTTTTCATCAGCATCTAAAGTAACCAACACGCAAAGCTAAATGCAACATAAAAGCATACATCCAAAATAACAACACAAAGACACCAATATTTTATCGTGGAAACCCTTGTTAGAGGGAAAAACCATGGTGGGAATTATCACCCACAAATCTCACTAGTACACTAATAAAATATGCCCTGTTAGGAGCATTACAACACCCTACTAAGGGTATACCCGATTAAGAGTATCTTTAGCCCTATTAAAATCTATTACAATAGTTCTGTCAGGAACTACCCTGTTAAGGGATTTAAAACTCCTTCTAAGAGTCACTCTGTTAAAGGATTTAGTCTTCAGACCTGTTAGGATCCTGCTTACCCTGTTAGGAGTAACCTTATTAAAGGATTTTAGACCGCAAGCCTGTTAGAACTTGCTTTGAGTAGAAAAATTAAACAATGATCTGATAATGGCACCTTCTACATGAGAGATCCACTTCTATACTATTCATTGTGTTTTTTTGAACATACAAACTTTGCCTTTAATGATCACAAACACCACATTAACAACAACACTCAACAACCCCAATTTTCTCTTCAATTTCATCTCTTATAAACATTTTTAGGTTGGTGCATTAACCCTAAAACATGTTACCTGAGTCAACCTCTAAATCTCAACAAAATTCATAAGCGGACACATCAACATAGGAAATTGCAATGTACAATGTCAGCTCTCAACAGTTCAACACTTAAACTAATCGGTCATTGACTTTGACTCCACCGCTCAACTGATTTAACCAACCTTGACTAGACCGGTTAGACCATTCACAGTTCTTACTGAATAACATTGGTGTTTGCCTCAGATCCCAGCCTATACGGTGAATCATCTTACGTGATTATAGATTTAGGAAAAACTAACTCTGGAGATACTTCCTTTCTAATCGCATCATCTGAAACCTCAGAATTATCACCGCACACTGGGTTTTACCAAAACTGTCTATATTATCATTGCAGGTACATTGGATACTTAGAAAAAACATTTTGCAATCACCTTCTCCACTGGTACAACTGATCTGACTTTCTCAAAACACTTTGTTGTCAGCAATGAAAACAACAAAACATACTGCAAACATCTAAGACTTGATCATCTTCAACATAATGCACACAACCCTTAAACAAAAAGATGAACTAATGAAGAAAGGCTTATGTTTCAGATGCAAAGAACCATGAGGATGTGGTCATCAATACCGAAGAGGACAAATACACAAAATAGAAGAAGCTTCTGATGAGGAGATGTACCAGCCTAAATTCTAAGTAATTATAATTAGATGCTCAATTAGGCCCCATTTTGGCATTCTCTATGTTTCATGTCCATTATGCTTGATCCAACAACCCATTTCCTCCATTTCCAACATCTTTTCCTCTTTCCTAACTCCACATTCAAATTTTGGCCTGTTTCCTCAAGTATAGAACGCCCTGGGTGATTTGTTCCCCGATATTTTGGTTCAAATTCAAATGGGTGGCTCGTTGCAATGTATTAGCGAGATATTAGATCCTGTGTTGGCCTCCTCCAACTTTTGAGCCCCAAAATGTCATGAAAGGTATAAAAGTGGCCTATCTCTCCTCATTTGGACATCTATACACAAGAAAGAGTTGAAGAACCAAGATCAAGATTTCATATGTGCTCTCAAGATTTGAAAGAAAAAATTGAGATCTAGTATTCTTGAAGCAACCAAGATGTTTTTGAAGGAAATCTTCTCCATCTTAGAAAGCTTCTCTCCCATGATGGACAAGTAGAGAAGTTCTCAACCAAGCAAGAAGATCCTTTGACATCCATCCACAGATATTCTTCCTTCCATTCTTCGAAGCAAGTGTCTATCAAGCGTAACAACATTGAAGATCTATAAGGACTATTCATTAATCTATGCATTTGTGAGGGCATTCTTGATTGTTTTCTATATTCCAAGGTTCAACAACTATGTTTGATCTCAATATTCATTTATGAAGGTATACACATTTACAAGGTAGATCTAACAATTACATTTACATATTTGTCTTTTGTGCAATTTTATTTTAATTTCAAGGTTGATTCCTCAAATGGGGTTTGACCAAAGAAAACCCCTTTCCAAAATATTTTCCTCATTTTTCTTTGTACATGAACAAGTGGTAAATCATCCATTGCAGATTTGGAAAGTATAGGATCTGACATTGTTGAAATTGCCCCCCCCCCCTCATCATCCATTTGATAGAGCTATTTCTGAAAGTTAAAGCAGACAGAGAATCCCATAAGGATCGCCGCTGCAATTGAACATTTGGAGCATAGACATTAATTGAGTAGCAAGAGATTCTAGAATCAACAGCTTTGAAGGAGACAATCAGACTGTATTTAGAGGAATGAAGCAGTGATCCCATTACCTTACAGGGATTCCATAGCGTAGCCAGCCCTCTAGAAGCACCTGCAGAGTCAGTGGTTTCCCAATCTGCACATGGCCAAATATTATTGACAATCTTCTTAAAGCCTTCTCTATTCATTTTGGTTTCCTGTAGGATCAGGATATCAATTTTTTTTTCTTGTATGGCACATTTCAGCATGTGTTGTTTACTATGGCTATTTAAGCCCCTCATATACCAAGATAATATCTTCATAATAAATTTTATAACTGAACAACCCTCTCGTGGATTGCTTGACCACTCCCAACTAAGACTGGAAGTCTCATTTCTTCTTCTTCCTAAAATCATAGAACTCATCCATAGTTCTATGTTTTTCACTTGCCACATCCTTCGCTATCTCTCTTTCCCTACTTTCCTTCTGTGTTGGCTTGCCTTGTTTAGAATCGTTACCAACATTTGTTTTTTTCTTCCTTTTACCTTTCTCTTCTACTAAATTCCAATCAAATTCAGTACCATCATCTTCTTCCTTTAGTGTGTGCCCTTTTGGGAGAGGGGTGGAGGAAAACCCTAACAAAGAAAGTTGACTTTTAAGACTAGAAGACCATATAAGAAAAAGGTTGATTTGGGTGTCAATAATTGGTCACTGTTCTCCTTGTTATTTTGGAATTCCTTTTTATAGCTAATACCTCCATACTCTGAAAGGTAAGTTTGGTGCTTTTGGTAAGCGGTCTTCTAGTTACCCTGGGGCATGGCATTCATTTGAAGCTTTTCATCAATTTTAGATATGTTTAGTTGAACAACCATTTTATCTAGAGCTTCCTCTTGAAGGGTTGGAGGGGCAGGGGTTGACTCTTCCATGCTCCCAACATTGATATCAACTTCCTCTTTATTTTCATTTTCATTTTCACTAGTCTTCTTTTTCTATAAGTCCAAAGAATTGGGTTGAATAACAACAGCAACATATTTCTAAGTATTCTGAGGAATCGTTGGATCAGGCAGACCTTATGAGGTAGAAACTGTCTGATCATCAAGATCATATTCTTAAATCTAAGAGAGTCCAAAACAACCTCATTAGAGGAAGGGGGATCCTTGGACATAACCCCCTTTTTAGATAGTGAAGATTCACCCTGAGGATTATGACGTTGTTGGTTTATATTATTCTGAAATCTGAATATATTACTCAAATGTCCATGTTTCTTACATATCTGGCAAAACATTGTAGCATTTTCATACTCCAAGTGTTGCTCCCATGAACCATATTTCATTTGGAGCATTATGAAGGTGGGTAGAACCGTATTCACCTCAACATTTATACACATTCTAGCAAATAAGAGATGGGACCTCTACTGAGTGACACGATCCATAGCTCAGAGCGATCCAAAAGACTCAATAATACCCCTGAAACTTCAAGGTTCCAGAATTTAGGGGAAAGCCGGGAATTCGAACCCAAGTAGGAGCCAGTGTACCTAGATCACTTTGTGGATCCAAACCAAGTGTCCATTTACAAAGGGCTAAGATATGTCTTTGATTACTTCCATACGTCCAAGGGCCATTTGTAAGGACATACAATAAGTCTTCTTTATTAATAAAACTAAATAAAAACATACTATTGGCCATCACATTCATTTTCACACTCCCTTTAAGTTTCGAGTGAAAAGCAACCCACTTTCAAAGTTGATCAGTATAAAACCTAAAAGAGAGGAACTTACCCACCAAGGATAGCTCCGGATCACTTAGGCCCCGTTTGTTTGCAGGAATTGGAATTGAGTGAAAACCTTATTATCACAAAACCAGGTTTTGAAATCCTGGTTTTGCATCTTGGGGAATTGGAATTTGACTCAAAACCTTATTATATCAAAACCAGGGTATGATTTCTAATTCCATCTATTAGTAGGAAGATGATGCCACTCATTTTGGTGTCTAAACCTGGTTTTAGTTGACAAATCCAGAATTGCAATTTAGAGAAACAAACAGCGGATTTGCAAAAACGAGAAGTGTCACTCCCAAAACCGGGAAGTGTCACTTCCAATTCCTGCAAACAAACGGGGCCTTATAGTCTTCTTCAGAATCTCGCTTGACACCTCAAACGTCGTGCCACTAATCTTATAGGCAGCATTGTACCCCTTCTTCTCAGCAATAGTCTTCATAAAGTGCGAACTGACACCCAACACGTTATCCACAAAGGAGGACTGGGTTTCCTACTGAAAAAAAAAAAAATCCCCCAGAACTAGCAAGCTTGTCAACAAAGGTCAAGGCGGTGAAACCAACTGGGAACATGATTCCCCAAAGGTACCCAAGGAAGGCCCCAAAGGTTTCGGTACCTGCAGAATCTGGGAAGGGGAAAGGGAGACCCGAGATGGTTCCCCCTCTCCAGACGCCCCATAGAGGTACGTCGGAAGCAGCAAGAATCAGAAAGTAGCAGGAACACGAAACCCTAGTAGAGAGCTCCCGCACGCTACATAGCAACGTAAGTTACACAGGCACATTATGCTTATAATTCAAGAAATGCTGCTACAGATTTCAGGCATGAGGCCATCAAACTGTTCAGGCTGCACCATTTTGGCGATTCTATAGGTGTGTTTCTCGATGGTAATTTTTTTTTGCAGGGAATGAAATTTGGGAAGCAAAAAACTAACACACATAGAAATACCTGATAGAAATGAGGAATTCCCCCACCCCCCTCTCTCTCTCTCCATTTTCTTCATTTTCACTTTGGTTAAATTTACAGTAATAAATAAATCGTGAGCCTTGAACGCCATTTCTTCCTCCCTCCTCAATCCTCCAAGAACGAAAATATAAACACCTGATACATGACCGCGTACGACGTAGCAGCTACATTATAGAAATAGTGCCCTGTAGATCTCCTATATTGCAAACAAATCGAGATGCAACTTCAGCGCATTGAATTTCAAATAATCCTGAAATAAACTAACAATATAAATTATATTTAAAATTAATCCGACAATCCATTTTCTAGCCAGATTCACAGCCCACAAAATCAATGGCATGTCGAGGACCAATATGAAAAATTGGTCTCTAACAATGACGGATTCGTCACAAAATTTATGGTAACTAATCTGCTATTGTCTCCATGCTTAAATTGTTTATTGGGTATTGTGTAATCGTAATAACTCCAGATGTCGTATTGTGATTATTTGGCTATGGATATTTTCTTTTGTTCGCCTGCTACACAAACCGTAGCATAAGGAATTTCAAACAGATTTCATTTATGGGTTGAATTTATCGTTACAGGTTTGAGCTCCTTCATGTAACTGATAAACTTTATTTTCATTCTTTTCTCCTGTATTCTGTATGAGGTTGGGTTTGGGCCTTTTTGTTGTCCGTATGAGGTTGGGTTTGGGCCTCTTTGTTGGCATGTATTTTGGCTTTCTTGGGCACTTGGGAGGTTCCTCATACAAGTCTCTTTGACATATCGTATTATATAGAGCGAGGATTTGGGTTTGGGCTCTTATCTTGTCCTTTGCCCTTAAATAGGGCGGATGGACGGATTCCTCCCTGATTTTCTTCCTGAACTTATTTCTAATGTAATTTTTTTTTCATTTTAATAAATTTCTTTTAGTGACTTTGGCCACTGTATTTTAAAAAAATAAATAAATTATAAATTATAAATATACCACGTTTAAGCACTATATAATCCAGTTCAAAATAAAAATATATGCCATAGATTATTATATTTCATGTGTCATCCATTATCCAGCGGCAGCTATTGAAATAAAAATAATAAATAAAAAATATCTGGAAAGCAACCACAGAGTGAGGTTGATTAATTCCTTACCCTTGCGTTAAATCCATGGACCAGCCTGCGCGGGAACAGATCTGGTGAAGAGCATCCTTCCACCCATCAACCTCTTCTTTTCGGTATCGATCTGATTGGTAATAATGCTTTGAAAATGCTTCCTTATACGGACTCCAATCCTTTTCAGGGTATCTCACATCAGTTGGATCCACGTCATAGAACAGAGGAATGATCAAGCCAGGGGAGTTCACCATTGCAGCGGCCTCTCTGAGACACCATGGTGATCCTGCATAGTACTTGGAAAATATGGGAACGCATATTGCACTGCTCTCAATTGCTTCTCCCAAACTCAAATCATTTATTTCCCCCTTTCCCAATCGTTCCTCGTCTTTAAAGACTTTCAATCCTGCCGCAGAGATAGCTTCATAGAGATGATCGACCAGAGTGTTTCTGACATCTGGTCCCCTGAAACTGAGAAACACATGATACCTCTTATCACTCTGGAAGGCAAGTTTACTTGTGGGAGGCTTGTACTCTTCAGTAGCACACATTGAGGGTCCACCAGAAGTAGATGTAGATGGTGCTAACTCTTCAACCCTCCCAAGTCTACCCCTCAAATCTAAGTGTTGCAACTGTGGCAGGTCTTGAATTGTATGGGGGAGCTTCTTAAGGCTACTACACCCTTTCAAGTCTAAGTGCTGCAAATGTGACAGGTTGCCAATGCTATCAAGGATATAATTTAACCCATCACACCATCCCAAGTCCAAGTGCTGCAGTTCTGACAAGTTGCCAATGGTATCAGGGAGACCTTTTAGGTTTTTACACCTTTTCAAATCCAAGTGCTGCAGCTTTGCCAGGTTGCCAATAGTATAAGGGAGATTATTTAAGCTTCCACACCCTCTCAAATCTAAGTGCCGTAACTGCGAGAGATTGTCAATAGTATCAGGGAGGTTATTTAAGTTTCTACACCCTCTTATCTCCAAGTGTTGCAGTTGTATATCAGGAATTAAAAATAGGGAGGAGATAGAAAGGCCTTCAACACCATTACAGAATATTATTTGCATGGTCTTCAATTGCCTAAGGTTATCCACAAAACTGGAGTGATCCGTCTTCTTTATTACTCTGTTTTTCCCAATTGCAAAGGTACAATCTTCCAACCTTAACCATATCAAACATGGAGGAACCATGGCTAGCATGTCTTCTAGCGTGCCTTTAATGAACAAAGTATGCAAATGAAGATAGCGAAGACCATGTTTGCACAACATTCTCAGCCCTTGTGGATTGCCTCCATTGAGCCGAAGGCGAGAAATATTCAAGTTGGATATGGTGTTCAAATGGACAGCCTTCCACAGTCGGATACCTTGCTTTTCAGCAATGGCTCGCCCCATATCTCGTAAATGGTCGTCCATTTCAAACGCACCTTTGTTATCAATCTTTATCAGTAACTTCATTGACAGATTACATATAGCTGTGTCTACCATCTCATACAAGGATTTCCAGAAAACAATTGGAAATCTTTTGTGTTCTCCAATGAAAAAGCAAGCAATGTCAACAAATATTTCTTTTTCAACATTATTGAGACCACTATAACTGCTGTAGAGTGTTTTGTGAATGTTTGGGTTGTCAGTAATGTTGTGAAGAGCTTTTGTCCAACAATCTTTGTCATTCTGTTTATCATTTAAAAAAGATCCAATCACTTTTAATGAAAGAGGATGCCCCTTGCAAGCTTTTACTATTTTTTTGGAGAGATCTTCGTATCTAGGACTTGGAGATGCGCTGCCAAAAGCATTCCAACTGAATAAGTTTAGAGCTTCATTTGTCTCTAATCCACTCATTTTATGGATGGATTCTACCCCAGCAACATTGAGAATGTGTTTGTCTTTAGAAGTTATGATAACTCTGCTGCCAGGGGCTAACCAATCCCCAACAAAAGCATGCAATTGTACAACATCATCCAAGTCATCTAAAATAAGCAGCACTTTTAATCCTCCCAAACGATCTCTCAACAAAGATATGCCTTGATCGATACTTTTAACTTTTCCATCGTATTTGGTCAAATCATGAAGAATTTGTTTCTGCAATTTTGTTACACGGCTGGCCTCTACAGCGGTTGTACGGATATTAAAGACAAAGGAGGCAGCTTCAAAATCATTATAAATATCATTGTACATGGCCTTCGCAACTGTGGTCTTGCCCATGCCACCAAGACCCCATATTCCAACTTTAATAACTTTATCCATTGAATTGAGATTTAATTTCTGAAAGAGAGAGTTCTTCATGGTGTCCAATCCCACTGGATGTTCGGCAACTTCTAATGGCCTTCTGTCGAACATCCTAATAAGGTCATTCACAACCTCCTTCACAAGCCGAGCTTCCGAGCTGCAATAGCCAGGATAGGTCATTATAAATTGCAAAAGCACTACTCATTATCACCGTTTACACCTTTACAAAGAGTACCTCCATAGTGGAAAAATAAAACTCAAAAGAGAGAGTTGAAAGAGTGAACTAGACTTTTTTCTTTTTCGTTGTCAATAAAGAAGTAAATTATATTAAAGAATTGTTTGGGTCAATAAAGCAGTTCAGAGTTTTATGAAAGCTTCTAAGTTTCAAATATATTAGTATAAATTTTATACGATAAACAATTAAAATTTATTAAATTTTTTTTAATCATTTGTATATATTAAAATAAATACTAAAAAAACAGTTTTATAAAAATTAATTTTAAATAGTTTGTTTGGATAATTGTAAATTTTATAATAAAAATATGTAAATTAATTAATTTTAAAGATTAGAATTTTAACAATGTACATATTACAATATATAAAATAACTAGCAATCACATATTGGTGTGCAATGGGTATGCTAAAGAGGTGTGGATAGTCAATTAGGGGAGATTTTGGTCTACCACTAGCATACTTTTGTGCAATGATAGCTTAAGAAAAAGTATGCATCTACTGAGAGAGAGAGAGAGAGAGAGAGAGAGAGAGAGAGAGAGAGAGAGAGAGATGCAAAGAGAATTAGAGATATTTAGAGATAGAGGAGGACAAATTGAGTGAATAAGAGAGGTAGAGATAATTAATATAGATAGAGAGGGTGAGGGAGAGATAGGGAGATAGAGATAGAGGAGAAAAGAGTGAGAGAGAAAGAAGATGAAAAAGACAAGTAATAGAGAGGTACATATATACAGAGATAGAAAGGAGGAATGATAGAAACAAAGATATAGAGATAGAAATAGGGATAAAGATATAGGGAGGGAGAAAAATTATGAGTTTAAGAGAGAGAGAGAGAGAGAGAGAGAGAGAGAGAGAGAGAGAGAGAGAGAGAGAGAGAGAGAGGGGGAGAGAG
>MU226259.1:670677-683746 GCA_018584345.1 Thuja plicata | reverse complement strand
AGAGAGAGAGAGAGAGAGAGAGAGAGAGAGAGAGAGAGAGGAATAATGATAAGTAGAGAGAGAGAGAGAGATGTGTGTGTGTATACATACATACATATATATGGTTGATACCACAATAGTGGGTTACACTTTTTTGCCTAAACGGACATTGAAGTCTACATTTTGAGAAAAACTTTCACATTCAGATGCATATTGTCATTAAGTTGTTTGAAATCGGAAGATGAAGTAAACTAGAGTCCTTTAGGATTTTATGTCTAGATTCTAAATATATATTTTTTAATTGATTTTAATGGTTTTTTTTTCTCCCACTAAAACTGCTATGTTGCTGAAAACATCATTTTCAAAAAGGCACAATGACTTTGTACAACATAACTTTTTTTCTAAAGTAGATATCAATGCGCTTCTTTCAAATTTGGTTTTGTAACATCCATAGGGGGGGAATGCAATTGGTTTGACAATATTATCATGATTATTGCATATTTTATGAACGTTTGAAGTAGAGTCAACTGTAATTTTGACATACCTTGACTGTGTAGCTGATAACTTGTGTATTTATCGAAATTCAATTTTTTTTTTTTATAGAAAGAAGCCTTGAAGCTAGAGGGCACTATTATTTTTCAAAAAAAAATTTCTCTTTTCTACTATTTTTAATTGAACGTCAAACTTGGAGGTTTATATTGGATAAAAAAACCTACAGTCGATGCACGCCAATAAACATAGACCTAATTAATTCAAAAATTGTCAAATATATATTAGTTAGAAACCTCATTCAGAGTACTTGTGCGATGCAAAAGGACACCTCCCTATTCTTCCATTTGAGCCCTGCGCTTGAGCCCCTAAGCCATGAAAACTATAGATTTTTGTTAGACTTTGGAAATGGCCTCTATTCAGAGAGTTTCGATAGAAAGTACTTTCGATCAAAACTAATTAGTTTCGATAGAAAGTACTTTCTTAGTTTAATGTTGGCATGGGTTGAAACCCACCAAAATCTTCACTAGTTAGTTTCGATCGAAACTAGGCAAAAAAGGTAGTTTAGATCAAAAATAAGAATGTTTCGATCCAAATAATCGGGTACTTTCTATCAAAAGTAACCAACTAAATTTCTCACCTCGCGGATTTTGTGAAGAATTTCTTCCTCCGAAAAAGTGTAACCCACTAGTGTGGTATCACGCATATACATATACATATACATATGTGTGTGTGTGCGCGCACGTGTGTGTGTGTGTGTATACATACATACGAAGAGAGAGAGAGAGAGATGAAAAAATTATGTTTTTATTAAATCAACAAGGAAAGGGCCCTGATCTCATATAACAACAAGACAAAAAATTCACATAACAGTACTAGAACCTTGGGTTCAGGCCATTACAAATGAAAGCCCCCCAAAAACCTACTCTGCCCAAAATCAATCAAAAATAGCCGAGGACTATAAACATCTACTTGTAAACCAAACCTAACATTACTATCGTCTGTATAACCCATATAACCTTTCATCCACATCAAAACAAAATATCTACGAGAGTATCTGTTATGTAGAACATAAACATACCCAGTAGGGCTCATGCCCTTAATTCCAATATAGTCCATAAACCAGTAATTAAGCAAGTAGAACCAAACTAGAACAGTAACATCGTCCAACAAAGGAAGCAAAAAGGTATAACAACCCTAAGAAAACCAACATTAATCATTAAAATTAGAAATTATCTCTCAGTTCTTTGAGAGATTCTTCAACTTGCCCATCCAATCTTTATTGTCCTCGTCCTGAGCCTCCTCCTCGCTATGATCCCTATCTTTCTTTTTCCTTGCATTCTTCTTTATCCGAATTTGACTAGTCACCACTCCAAATACATCTCTTTTCATGACCTCATCCAAAACCCTACACAGAGAAGAAATAGTGTTGTTAAACTATTGTTTGGTAATACTTGAAGAAACAGTGGTATCTTCGAGGGCTACCACTCTATCTTGGGGATCCTTTATGTGACTCAAGATCTTAGAAGGGAAATCATTTCAACTATCAAGGCCAGGTGAAGAGAGGGTGTTCTCCACATTTTCTTCTCTAGTTAGAACACGGGAACTACAAGCCTTATTCACTGCATCGTCCAAGTCCTTTAGATTAATCGTAATATCTATATATTTATCCTTTTCCTCTTCCCCCTACTCTTCTTCTCCTCCTTCATATTTTTCATCCTTAGAATTGTTAGTGGACTCACCTTCCTCAGGTTTGTACTCAAAGTCAGTTTCAGGCACCACTTCTTCTATAGCTTTTTTGCCTTTTAAACCTTTGTTTAAAAGATGAGCCAACCTCCTTTAGCCAGAGCTCAGGTCTTGATTTATTTCCTCCTAAATTTTAACCTCCTCAATTTCAATAGTAGGTTTTTTCTTCTTAGCCCCTTTACCAGTTTTTCACACCTTCATAGGGCTAGGTTTGGGGGTAGGAGCCTTTCTCTTCATAGGGGTGGTATCAAGAAAAAAAACTTCAAGGGGAATTTTAGAAACAACAATATTGGGACCTTTTCCTTTCTTCCTATTGTCAGGGATAGGGTTTTCAGGTAAGGAGTTTCTCTCAATGAGCTCAAGGTAAACAGAGCTATGAGGGGTGGGGGAAGGGGGTTCAAATTTTTGGTTCGGCTCTTGCTTAGGGTAATAGAGAAAGTGGCTTCGGAAGGGAGACTTGTCAAATTCGTACTAATACAAAACATACATTAAGCCCTAATGAAAAGGAGGAGAGGCACCTTTGGCAATACTATCACTCAAAGACGAAAAAAGAAAGGATCATCAACCTTTTGACCATGCCTAATATGGTTGAGAATTGGGAAGTGATAATCGAGATAAATAGTATACTGGCCATCAAGGGTAAAATATTTCATGACATAAAGAGGGAAGAGAAAATATGTCAATACCCATTTTCATTAGAAACAACCACCAACTTTTCCCCTTTCTGGAAGAATCTTGTCATGTACACCTTATAGTCTATCAAGCTGCATTTCTCAACTTTTTCCCCTTCGTACTTCATCCTTGTGGCTTCAGCAATCAGTTTTAGAGTGACACAGAACTTAATACTCCCGATGGAAACATTCCCCTAGTGCTAGGAATTAATGAACTTCATGGAGATAGCATTTTTGTATCCACGCATGGCCTGAAAGTAAGGCATCAACTCCGCATCGGTGAAAATATCCCACAGTTTTCTATTTTGCATGAGCTCTCTGAAATCCTTAGGCCCGGATCTCTTAAGAGGCCCACCCATCACTTTCACCTAAAAAAGATTCAACAAAAGATCGTAGGAAGTCATTTGGAAATGCCCACAAAACCCAATATCAGTATAAAACAAGAAACCCTTTTTACGCCACTTCCCAACCCAATCTCAAAGCTTCTTTGAGAAGATATTATTATTTCATCGCATTAAGTAAAAGGTAATGATTTCATCACCTTTCATCATAATACTGAAGCCATGGCAACTTAGAAAGATTTGAAATTAATATTTCCAATTGTGAAAAGATAAATATCATTAAAGTTGGCTTTACTACTGTCCTTTCAATTCGCGCCAAGGCCCTTATAATTAATAGTGATATCCTTATTATGATATCATTTTTCATTCAAAAAAAATTCCATAATAAGATGTCAGCTAAGTCGCAGACCCCTTTGATAGCACTTGGGCAGAATTTGATCAGATAACACGTCAAGTTCTTCATCATTTCTCCTTAAAGGCCAAAATCCTTGGCTATCCATGATGGAAACCAGTGAGAGGTCACACTGCATCACATTAAATTGACCATAAAAACCAACATCAAAGTACGCATTCTTCATAGGGATGTAGGAAAAATTATTCCCCATATAACCCTTAGTATGACTATGCCTATCTTCTAAACACTTAGCTCCAATATTACTTTGCTTCAACCCCACCTTTAGAATAGTAATTAGAAAAAGATTGATAATGGACTCCTTCATTATAAGAAAAAACCAGAGCAAATCAATTCTGTCTTTCATTGGCTAAAATTTATTTAAGTCTTTGAGGGCATTGATCAAAAGAAATATAACACCAGTCTTGCTTGTTTAAGCCACGATTAACCATGAAGTCCGCAGACATATTCCCTTCCCTGAGAGTGTGATGGATTTCATACTGGGAGAAAGTGGCTGAAATCCTTTTGCAATCCTCCAATATACTTGACAGGTACCACATGCAAGCAACATTTCCTTATGTTATTATTGAAAAGATATATGACTTAGACTAGAATTATACATTTACTTAAGGTTTTATAATTATTTTTAATAGCTCTCTTGGGTATTTTTCCATATAATCATCAAAAATAGTAAATTGGTGTAACTTCAAAGTCACTCCGTTCTTGCAAACATCGCTTAAGAGTGCTATCCAATGGTTGATACACTAAAATATTTAAGATCCTCTAGCATAAACATTTTTATAAATGTATCTAGTCTGTATTATACACATCATATTTTAATGGTAAAAAAAAAAGATTATGATAATAAGAAAACATTAAACATTAAATGTATAACATACGAATATAAAGTGTATATTTTTAAAAAGAATTAAGAATAACACATTTTATATATTTGAAAAACTTATAATACTATTGAAAATTTATATAACTTAAAAGATTATAAATTAGTTATTCTAACATAATAGCTCTGTTTTATGTAGGTGTCGTTGTCCAGTGTCCTCCTTCGGTTGTGCTTCCTGCTGATGTGCAACTTGCTCCTTCACATGGACCTACCTAGTCTAGGGTTGTGGGAAAGTCAGTGCCTGATGTGGTCATGGCTAGGGTTTTGGTGGCAGGTTTCTACTCTCTCAGGGCTTCTGGTCCTATGATTTCTGAGGAACCGGCGGTATCCTTTGCTAAGATTGTGTCCAAGTCGTCGGTGGTGGACAAAGGATTTAAGGTTTCAACCCCAGTTCAAGTGTGTGGCTTCCTCTCGGTTAGGCTGTCTTCTGAGGTTGAAGGGGATTTGGAGCACAATACAGAGATTTTTAAATCTCATGGATTGATATGTCGCTTTGGGGGTTTCTGGCCCATCCTTCCCCTATTGCATGATTGGATCACTCATAAATGGGAACCATTGCTTTCAGGTACGGTTCACATTTTCCCTATGGAAAAGGGGTTCTTCATTTCCAGCTTTGACCTGACTGAGGATAGAACCAAGATTCTGTGTGAAAACTTTTTTTTCTAGGAGGATGACAAATTTATGCTTATGGTAAAGCCCTGGCACTCGGATTTTAATCTGTCTTTTGAAACCTTCACTAAAATCCCTATTTGGGTTAGACTTTCTAATTTCCCTCTTCATCTTTGCATGACTCCATCCTTCAAGAAGTCACTACTACATTTGGGGTCAAATTTCAACGGCAACTTCCGACGGATATTTTTTTTTGTGATTTTGGGTTTTTTTTTGTATTAGTCCCCAATGGTGTCGGAATTCTGATGGGTTTTAAATTGACCATCAAAATTCTGACAGTTGTGGGCTATACATGAAAAAAAAGGTGAAACGGCCAAATCATTTTTATTTTTTATGCAGAAGAGATCAGAAAAGGACCAGGAGGAAGCGAATTTGAGGTCAAAGTTGCGCGCGAAGAAAGTGTAACTAGCTGGGGTGTAATGTCTTGTAGCTCCGCTTTCTTCATCTTTGATCTGTGATTCATTTTGAAGGTATGTGATTTGTACACATTAGGGTTTCTTTTTTAGCAGTGAATGTTAACAATTGGAGTGATTATGATATGTCCATTTCTTTTCACCTGATGTTCGTTTCCTTCATTCATTTCATGTATTTAGTTATAAACCCATGCCCTTTGATCTATATTGTTCCTCATAGCATTAGCATTTCTATCTTCCCGTGAAACTATAGGCAGATGCCCTATTATAGTTTAGGAAGCAAAAGCAAAAACAAATTGAAATGTCTAAGCACAGAACTACTACATTGATCCCTCGTTATGTGTATGAACAGTTCTGTGTATGACAAGGACTTGCCGGAATGAATGTTCAATACCGACATAGATTCTTATCAATCACGAGAGCTTAGGATTGATATCTGTCTACCCTTGAATAAAGCTATGCCCTCTAATCTGATCACGATAGTGTTTCCTTGTTGTTCTCTTTGAAAGGATCCCTTGGTGCTTTACTTGTAATCAATGCAGTTTGTATTTCATTCACTCACTATTGGAAAATATATGTATAAAAGGTACACAAACTTGAGAGAACCGCTCAAAATATCAAAAGCATTGTTATCATGGTCAACATCAGTGATTTCCATTGTCAAGAATGATTGTTTCAACACCATCCATTCATATTGTTTTAATCATTTTTTATCAGTATTTCTTCATTGATTTATTTATCTATGATAGTCAACATCTTGATACACATGAAATTATTGATTTTTAAATTTATGATTCGTATGACTTTCATCTTGTTTTCTTTTAGACTCATTGGGATATGCTTCTCTATTTTATTTCCTTCTTATTGTATATCATGGATTGATCTTATTGAGGGTCACTTCATTTTTATTTCAATGTCTTTGACCAAATTATATGCTATTAATCTCAAAGTTTTGACTCTCTATCATGCAAATACCTGCCCTCTACTTTTGTCCATAGTTGGGTCTCTGTCATTGCATTTCATTCACTATTATTAGGCTTCTCCATAATGTATTCTTCACGGACTTGTCAAAAAATTCCATGATAATACTATACTCTATTGGCACATTGTAGCTCCTACACCAATGTTATTCACGCATTGTCACTCTTCTTGTCTTTCCAACCATTGCTTTGACTCCTATTATTCAAGGATTTCTGCATGGTCACTTCATTTATGCATTGTTTCAATATTTTCTGACCCCTGTGACTCATTCTTGTCTTTAGCTATGGTACATGACATTAGTCATTGTAGCCTCTTCCTCTACCATATCTATTTCTCCGTGGGACCCTATTGATTGGGATACTTATATTAATTGAAAAATCTAGATACCCTTTTGTCAAATTGAGCTATTAAATGTCATTGCACATTGTCTTGTTTGCTACAAATAGCTTCCTTTCAATATTCAACAAAGACTATTGTGTGTGTACATGTATGCATATGTATGTATGCATATGTAGGTATGTATATTTGTGTGTGTGTGTGTGTGTGTGTGTATGCATATGTATATATATGCAGCAGCAAATAAGTTCTATTGACTTTGTTATTTTGTGTGGGAGTTAATATGATGGGTTAGTTCTTTCTGTATTCCTAACAAAATTGGACTCGGATCTAAAAATTACCAAGATATCTCTTGGAACACTGGGATAAATCTCTAAAACTAGCTTCACATTGTAGCCTATGTTCAAATACTCATTTTTATCCAGTGTGAAAGATGATAATAAACTTTAAAAAACTGAGATTTTTCTTACAGAAAATGAATATTTCCAGCCTCTTTCCATTTCCACCTCCATTATTTTTCTTCTTCATGTAGCTAGGGACTTGGAGCATTCGTCACCAACCATCAGATTTTGTATATTTTCAAGCTTAGAACTAATCTCCTTGTTCTATGTGAAAATGCCACCAAAAGTAGATATATTCTATCCTTTAACCTTATTTTTTGTTATGTTCTTCTTCTGGGAGACTGACATAGTTGACCCTTAGATAGGGGTATCCTACCATCTTTGGAGACATGCTTTAAATCAAATATGCAGCTCCATACATCTCTGCATTTTTATATCTTATGGTCATTTTTGCTGAAAAATGTGGTCATTATCATACAATTCAAAGTCATTTTTACAAGTTCATGGCCATTTTGCTTAAAATCTTACTCATTTTTGTTCTTTCAATAGTCAATTTTTATTATATTAGCCCATCCCATTCAGTATTCTAAGAAAATGATATATTAATGCAGTTTTGTTTTGTTTGTGAACTTTTTAACTCATTGCTTGACTCGGTAGTTATATGTTCTGACATTTGCGATCATTCTTTACAAATCATTTAGTTAATACATAGTTGTTTCTAACGTTTTCTTTTCTCTCAAAATAAAAGCATTAAACAATTAAATCATATGCCTTTGGATACCAACAAAGGACAACTTCTCATCCTTGTACTAACTACTCCACAGTAGTAAACAAAATACTTTTATGCTTTCTTTGCCATACTTCCACTTTGCATCAGGTCATAGGAAGGAGATCCAGTGTTTATAATGGAAAAGATATGTATTAAAGGTATACAAACTTGAGATAACCACTCAAAATATCTATAGCATTGTTATCATGGTCAACATCAGTGATTTTCATTATCAAGAATGATTGTTTCAACTGTTAGTGTAATCTGTTGTCCTTACTCTTTTTCGTTTAAGCTATCTCTTAGGTGCATATAATTAATACTTTATATTAATTATATTGCGCAACCTAGCCTTTATGTTTTTAGGGTTTGTTCACCTTTAAAGGTTGAACTTTGTAATGCTTTTTTCATTCTCTTTGGAAATAATAATTTTGCTCTCACTCCGCTGAGATTTTCCAAACCCTAGCTTCTTCCCTCACAGGTTTCATTTCAGCTCTAGGTATTTTGCATGCAGGTGTTCTTGGCATTTTGTGGATTTGCATGTTTTACAAATCCTACATGGTATCAGAGCCACCCTGTCGCTGCCTAGGTTGAAGTTTTTGAAGCCTCAATTCGAAGAAGATAGTCACAGCTATTCTGAGGTTTTTTTGTCACTTTGGAGGAGGCACGATCTTCTGGAGTAGATTGAGAAGAAACGGACTCTGCCATTGCGTTCAGAAGGCCCGAGAGAGTTGAAATCATATAAAACTTGACTAGTTTAGCCTCCGTGAGCACAGGCAAAAAAATTTTGGCCTACTAGGGCCGTACGGACACGCAAAACGAGAAATTTTTCAAAAAAATTTAAAAAAAATCATTTTTTATTGATTTTTTGCCTTTAAAAAAACACCTGCTGTGCAAAAATTTTCACGCCACCTTAGAGCCGCCACTGCCGGCCGCAGCACCGGCGCGCCACCGAAGCCCAGCCGCCTCCCGACCGCAGCTCGGCCGCCACCGTCGGCGCCCACTCACCGCCAAGCATCCGCTCGGGCGCCACCAGCGCACGGCCTCCGCCGGCCGCCGGCCGGCAGCCGCCCAACCGCTGCAGTGACGTCAGCTAACGTCACCCGAATGTCAGCCGACGGCCAAACGGCCGTCAATTTTAAAGCCATGCCTGTTTTTTTCCAGTGACTTGTTTTTTGGGGGTCCTGTTGGTTTTTTGTTCGTAACTTGAGCAAACGGACTCAAAAATGCAAGTATCTTATATCGTCGAAAAGGTCTTTCTGAGACGGACGCATTTTTATAGGTCTTAGTTCCTGATTTTTCCATTTGGTTGTTGTTTTGTATATTCAAAGTCATACCTTCCTTTCTGCTCCTATTCGGCTTCTGGAACTTAGGTTTTCTCCTTGTTTCTTTGTATGCTTTCAGTAATTGATTATTTTTGGTGCACAAGGGATAGGATTATACATTGTGGGGGGGTCAATTTTAATTTCTATTATTTACTTTCAGAAATCGACCCTTCTACTTCCGTCTTATTCTTCTCTCAATGTCGGACCCCTCTGTGGCCCGGTTGACACCCCATAACTATCACACATGGAAGCCACACATGACCAGACTCCTCATGTCATGAGGTTTATGGTCCTGCATGGATGCGGTTCAGCCAATTCTTCAGAGGCCTTATGAGGCACTTATGCACAAAAATTGGATGGTTATTAATTAATTGAGGATGTTATTGCATTAAGAGTTTTTTCTCCATTATTTGCACAAGATGTTTCCTCTTCCATCAATCTGTGATTTTTGGCCTCCATAGGTTTTTTTTCTTCTCTCTTTCTGTGACAGGTTTGCATGCAAGTGATTCTTGGGAGTTGTGGGTTGATAGTTTTCATCAACTCCAATATCCATCCTGAGGAGTACTTTTCTCTTCAACAGGATTCTTCTTCAGCACTGCTTGAGCCTCCAGCTCCATTCATCGAGCCACCAGGTGCAGTTGTTGAGGATTCTTCAGAGGACACTCATCTCCTCTCTCATGACAGTGTCAGCCCACCTGTCATACCACTTGCATTGGGGATTCCCTTTCAGGATCCTCGTGTCTTCTCTTTTGAGCATCAACTCGGCCTTGCAGTGACACCTCATCTTTCGAGGTCACCTCTTCAGCACCCACTGACTTTCACTCCTCTGCATTGGAGTCACAGTGGTTTGTTCTTTGCTCCAGGGGTTCTTTCATTCTCGAGGGGCTTTGGAGCCTTGACCCTCTCTCATGGGGGGGGTTAGCAGCACGCATTGTACTACTGGCTTTGAGAGAGTCTCTTGAAGTCTTTCTTTTTTTCTTTGCTTGCTTTTTTATCTCTTTTTGGGGTAGGGTTTTTCCCACTGGGTTTTCTCTATTTCCCCGGTTTACAGAGATTTCTTGGTTGTTGGGTACCTGATCATGCCTTGTTGCCGGGACCCATTTCCTGCTTTCTTAGCTGTTCTAGGTTAGCTTACCTCCCGAGCTTCGCTTAAGGGGGGTGTTAGAGTAATCTATTGTCCTTACTCTTTGTTTCTTAAGCTATATCTTAGGTGCATATAATTAATACTTTATATTAATTATATTGCGCAACCTAGCCTTTATGTTTTTAGGGTTTGTTCACCTTTAAAGGTTGAACTTTGTAATGCTTTTTTCATTCTCTTTGGAAATAATAATTTTTCTCTCACTCCGCTGAGATTTTCCAAACCCTAGCTTCTTCTCTCACAGGTTTCATTTCAGCTCTAGGTATTTTGCATGCAAGTGTTCTTGGCGTTCTGTGGATTTGCATGTTTTACAAATCCTACATCAACACCATCCATTCATATTGTTTTAATCATTTTTTTATCAGTGTTTCTTCGTTGATTTATTTAGCTATGATAGTCAACATCTTGATACACATGAAATTATTGATTTTTAAATTTATGATTCGTATCACTTTTATCTTGTTTTCTTTTAGACTCATTGGGATATGCTTCTATATTTTATTTCCTTTGTACTGTATATCATGGATTGATCTTATTGAAGGTCACTTCATTTTTATTTCAATGTCCTTCACCATATTATATGCTATTAATCTCAAAGTTTTGACTCTCTACCATGCTTAATCTCATGCAAATACCCGCCCTCTACTTTTGTCCATAGTGGGGCCTCTGTCATTGCATTTCATTCACTATTTTTAGGCTTCTTCATAATGTATTCTTCATGAACTTGTCAAAACATTCCATGATAATACTATACTCTATTGGCACATTGTAGCTCCTACACCAATTTTATTCAAGCATTGCCACACTTCTTGCCTTTTCAACCATTGCTTTTAGTCATGTTATTCAAGGATTTCTACATGGTCACTTCATTGATGCATTGTTTCAATGTTTTCTTACCCCTGTGACTGATTCTTGTCTTTAGCTATGGTACATGAGATTAGTCATTGTAGCCTCGTCGTCTACAATATCTATTTCTCCATGGGACCCTATTTATTGGGATACTTCTATTAAATGACAGATCTAGATACCATTTTGTCTTTGAGCCATTAAATGTCGTTGCACATTGTCTTGTTTGCTACAAATAGCTTCCTTTCAATATTCAACAAAGACTACTGCATGTGTGTTTATGTATGCATATGTATGTATGTATATGTATGTATATGTATGTATATGTATGTATATATGTGTGTGTGTGTGTGTGCGTGTATGCATATGTATATATATGCAGCAGCAAATAAGTTCTATTGACTTTGTTATTTTGTGTGGGAGTTAATATGATGGGTTAGTTCTTTCTATATTCCTAATAAAATTGGACTCAGATCTAAAAATTACCAAGATATCTCTTGGAACACTGGGATAAATCTCTAAAATTAGCTTCACATTGTAGCGTATGTCCAAATGCTCATTTTTATCTAGTGTGAAAGATGATAATAAACTTAAAAAAGATAAGAGTTTTCTTACAGAAAATGAATATTTCCAGCCTCTTTCCATTTCCACCTCCATTATTTTTCTTCTTCATGTAGCTAGGGACTTGGAACATTTGTCAGCAACCATCAGATTCTGTATATTTTCAAGCTTAGAACTAATCTCCTTGTTCTATGTGAAAATGCCACCAAAAGTAGATATATTATATCCTTTAACCTTCTTTTTTATTATGTTTTGCTTCTGAGAGACTTACATAGTTGACCCTTGGATAGGGATATTCTACCAACTTTGGAGACATGTTTTAAATCAAATATGCAGCTCCATACATCTCTGCATTTTTTTATCTTATGGTCATTTTTGGTGAAAAATGTGGTCATTATTGTACAATTCAAAGTCATTTTTACAAGTTCATAGCCATTTTGCTTAAAATCTTACTCATTTTTGTTCTTTCAATAGTTAATTTTTATTATATTAGCCCATCCCATTCAGTATTCTAAGAAAATGATATATCAATGCAGTTTTGTTTTGTTTGTGAAGTTTTTGACTCATTGCTTAACTCGGTAGTTATATGTTTTGACATTTGCGATCATTCTTTATAGATCATTTAGTTAATACATAGTTGTTTCTAGCATTTTCTTTTTTCTCAAAATAAAAGCATTAAACAATTAAAACATATGTCTTTGGATACCAACAAAGTACTTCTCGTCCTTGTACTAACTACTCCAAAGTAGTAAACAAAATACTTTTATGCATTCTTTGCCATACTTCCACTTTGCATTGGGTCGTAGGAAGGAGATCCAGTGTTTATAATGGAAAAGATATGTATAAAAGGTATATAAACTTGAGACAACCACTCAAAATATCTATAGCATTGTTATCATGATCAACATCAGTGATTGCCATTATCAAGAATGATTGTTTCAACACCATCCATTCATATTGTTTTAATCAATTTTTTTATCAATGTTTCATCATTGATTTATTTATCTATGATAGTCAACATCTTGATACACATGAAATTATTGACTTTTAAATTTATGATTCGTATCACTTTCATCTTGTTTTCTTTTAGACTCGTTGGGATATGCTTCTATATTTTATTTCCTTCTTATTGTATATCATGGATTGATCTTATTGAGGGTCACTTCATTTTT
>MU226259.1:633257-654960 GCA_018584345.1 Thuja plicata | reverse complement strand
TCTTCTTGGAAGAAGTATTTTGTTATTCTTTGGAAAGGTTGTGTTGAACCCAAAATTAAATGTTTTAGATGGCTCTTTATACTTGACAGACTGCCTATCAAGAGGAATAACCATGAAAGTAATATCTATAAGCTCTGTGATCTTCCTGAAACCAGTAGGCATATTTTCTTTGAATGCTCTTTTGCTAGAAATATGTGGAATCTTTTTGGGATCTCCTATCCTACTTATGTCTCTATTATTGAAATTGTGACTGGTCATATTATGGGGCTTAAGAAAGACTAACATTTTTTGGAACATCTTAACTTCTAACATCTTATGGCAGATCTGGAAATGCAAGAATGAAGAAAAGTTCCAAGACACTCCCAGGGTTCTTACTGAGTTTTCACTTAAACTCACATTTTTTAAAATTTCCTTGCAGGTTCATACAACTATGATGATGGACCAAAAAAAGCTTTGGAGATTTCTGCAGAACGGACATGCTACCTTCTTTGTTTTCGAATTAAAAGATGGCTATGAATGGAGGAAGAACCTGGATAATGTTCAAATGTTTGAAAAAACCTTGGCCAAAGTGAGCAAGGAAATCAAGAAAAACAGGAACTCAAAGAAAGACATCTTGGCCATGTTGGCTCAGATACAGGACAAGAAAAAGATTGCCTGGATGGAGGAAGAAAAGGGTTGGACCACCTAGGTTGATGCCAATGATGGCTGCCTTCAGTAGCTTGTTGTTTTTCCTTTTTGCATGCTTTAATTAACTCTTATATCCGGTGAACTCTTTTGGGAAGGCTCTGCCTTCGTTTTGATGTAAAAATTTTGTAGATACTCTCTACCTCTTTTTTGAACTCATTATATTTAATACAAAAAGTGTGTAACAATGAAGTGAAATTAAATATTTGATGTTGGTTTCTTAAATTCTACATGAAATTAAGTTTCTATTGAATTAATTATTCTTTCGTAAAGATATTGTTAAATAAACACACACTACCTTTTAAACAACCATTTTCTTTATGAAAAAAAAAAAAAATAGAGTGTTAGTCCTCAAAAATAAAATATTAAAAAAAATATATATAGTAAAATTTGTAAATATGAAATCTAAATTGATTATAAGGTCGTGTGATTAAAATAAACATATATAGTAGAATTAAGATTTTCTTTGTTTTTCCTTTAAACCATATTATAAATTTGTTAAATCAATTTATAATTATTTATGTGGTAACGTTGCGCTTATATTGCTTTTAAAGAAATAAAAGTTCCCTTTAATAACATAGAAAGTTGTATTAAATATATCATTTAAAAATAGTTGTATTAGTAGTAGACTATTTAAAATGGTTGTAACTGTATTCCTATCCATGCAATTTTGTTTATACATAGAATATTTGTTAAGTTTTAATCTGGTGAACTACTTTAGGCTCTAGAAAATGAGGCTCCTCGATTCCTATTCATAGAGGGAAAATACAAGAAAACTAATTATAAAGATTATATGAATAACAACAAACTTTTAAACCTAGTGACAAGAGTAGTTCATTATGTATAGTATTAGGTTTGGACAAATAGAAGACTATTTCTAAATGTATAACTCTAATCGTGTAACCTTTTTAAAGAATCTAGCTGTAAGACAAGTAGATTTGGTATTGTAAATTATAAACCTCCACAATGTTGCATAGAATTAGCTTCTTGGTAGTCCTTGCCTTTTAATGGAGGGGACTAAGGTTTTCAAGTTGTTTTTTTTTAGTTTCTGTCGTGTTTTTCAATTTTATTAAGTATGATATTTTGATAGTCATAAAGTAAAGTTGCAAAAAAAATTTAACAAAATAAATTTTAAAAATTACTTTTCTCAATTTTGATTGGGTAAAAACTTTTAGGGGATATGAGCCATTTTTTATGTGCAAAATATTTTTTATTGTTTCTAAAGTTTAAGTGCAAGTTTTTGAACAAAATATATTAGAAAATGTAATTATCTTTGATTCTATCGATTAAAAAAACTAAATTAAAAAATAGAATTTATGTACTACATCATAACTAAATTTTTTTTAGTTATTTAAAATTATTCAATTTTATTTTCAACAATAGTTAAATAAATTTTATAATTTAATTAATTATTTTCTTCAAAATAATTAAAAAAAAAAATTATTGAATTATCTATTTCCTCTTCCACAATTATATAAGTAGCCATGTCTTATATAATTAAAAAATTAATTCAATTAATATTAGAATTTTTGAATATATTTATTTTAAAAGTAAATTATTTTATTCATTTTGTCCTCACAAAAAATATAATTAAACATTTTTAATTATTTAATATTCATTGTTTCTTCTTTTGCACCTCTCAAAATAATTTTTTTATTTAGATATATTATACAACTAATTATCTTATACATATATTCTGGTCAACCCATGTTATTGACTCTCATCGATTGATCTTCTATCCTTCACAGGTCATTTAATTATGATGTAGTACATAAATAGATTCGCTCGTTAGAATAGTAGGGCTATCAAAACGGCTAGTTTCCAAACTATTGCTTCCCTGCAGGGTGGGAGGAGCTAATTATAGCTAGTTGTTAGCCCCTACCATTCTATAGGCTAGTCGGTAGCTGCCATTGTCAATCAGAAAAAAATGGTAGGCCTTCATTTCCTACGGATCTGTGATCGGGTTTTAGTTGACGTTCTTCTTCTTGGTAGAGCGTTGTAACCATCATTCCCCTCTACAGATCGAATGTTAGTTGACGTTTCTCCGGCTCGTGTGACGCCAAAACAAAGCAACTCGCAGGCCTCTAGCTAGCCTTTCAATTCAGATCCGTTGTGATAGAGTTTTCCATTTTCGCCTATAGAATAGTAGGGTAGCCACTCCTAGGATTCTTTCTTCCCTCACTATCCTAATTTTCTCTTCCGATAGCTAACTTGGCAGTACCATACATGACATCTCGATCGGGCACTAGTCATTCTATGGTGTACTTGTTTTCAGTGAGAGAGTCTTTCCTTTATCCGTCTCGGCCAGATGCATGAGTTTCAACTTTCCCCAGGGCATATTAATGATTGCCCGTTGTAACCCTCTCGGCATAGGCCCCGCCGCTTGAGAGCTTCCGTACATTTCTTTCGGGTCGGTGATTCCGTCGTGTCCTTGTTTTTGGTAAATGTCATTTTTTTTTCCTTCTAGGGGAGAGGACCTAGTAGTTGTGCACCCTAACTTCGGGCTTCTCAAAAACCTACGTGGAAATTTCAAATCACTCCCATTTTTTTACAGTAGCTTACTTGGCGAGTCTCCTGCTTATAACTAAGGTTTCAGAGCCATATCATCAAATATGATGCCACTTCAGCATGCTTTTTGCCAAGGTGTCTAAAACAGCCCAAAAAAAAGTGAGACCAATCATAGTGAATTAGGCACCCCAATAGTTGTGCAGCTGATGTGGCATCACACTATTGGCTGCTTTTTAGAACAAAGGGTACATTTCATTCAATTATGGGTAGTCATGATTAGCAAAAACAACTTTAAAGTCACAACCATTGGTACAATATTGTCAAAAATATTAGATATTAAATCAACAACTATGGGTATTAAGTTAAGAACTACTATCACAACCATTGGAACGTGTTCAACTACTCGGTCCTCTCCCCTAGCTGTGTTGTGACATATGATAGTTATGTCGTTAGGGCATCTGGTCTTCAACATACTTTTAACTGAGTTTTTATACTCGACCCACTCCTGTTCTAGGCGAACCAGTCGTCCTTTTGTTCGTATTCGGGCGGGGTAACCTCCTTTAAGAGCCAACAGCTCTTGGAAGCTCATGTCGTAATCAAATTCTGGTTTGATAGATTCTTTTTCTTCGTAATCTGGATGGGTGCGCGTCCTCTTTCTGTTGAAAGCTAGGTTGCCCTACTATTCTTAAGGGGACGGCTGGAGAACTCTTCGTATCGTACAGAGGCTCCCAGCGATTAAGTGAGGGGGTTGATCTTTCTTTCGTAAAAGTCAAAGCAGCTGCACAAGTAGATGCAGCCGTATTCAAATGAGGCTGCCATCCCTTAGCTTAGGGCGGGGAAGGATGGGAAGGAATGATTTTCATCACCAGTAGGTAGGTTTGGAAGGAATCATATGCATGAACTGTTTAATCCTCTGCAAAATTAGAATAATAATCCTTTGTTCCAGAATCTCCCGACGCGCTTAAAATAGAAGGGTTTTAGCTGTTGTTTCAAAAGCTGAATCTGAAGAATCATACGCTTAGATAGACGTCGAAACAAAAAAAGTTGTTTCAGTTGAGCTCCTTTAGAATAGTAGGGGCCCACCCAACTAAGGACGTTGGGTTTCATTGTCTAGGAAAGGCCTTTGGCCCTATGAAAAGAGATAGGATATCACCAAATAATCCTTCTTGAAAAAGCGGTAGCCCTCGATGGAAGAAGCGAGATTGGTCTTAGAATAGAAAGATCGGCCGGATACGATGACGAAATGGCGGCTGAGTAAGTGTTGCCCTTTCCTTTAGGAAGAGGGGTTTCTTTCACTTCCTTGTTATTTTAAGAGTCGGGAAGTGAAAGGCTGCCCCTTTAGCTGCAGTGGCCACATCCCTCTTGGCCGCGCAAGGGCTAGTTGGCTCTCCGGTTAGGTCTGCTGCTTTGTGAGTGTATCCAAATTGGATCCCCTGCCCCTTTTTCTTTGGCTATAGGTGAGAGCTGGGGCATTTCTGGGTGAGTTTGAAGCAAGCACTTAAGGAAGTTGCCTAAAAGTTGCTCCAAAAGTAGCATGAGTTCGAAAGTAGAAACAGTGGATGCACGAGTTGCCTGAAGTGGTATCCTTTATATTAGCTTTTCCGAAATAGCTTCAAAAGAGAAATACCAGAATAATAGAACTGATTATGTTGATTAATGTAAACTAAGCAGGAGATTATGTTGATTAACCATATCCAGTGCTTGATCCAGCACCGACAGCATATAGCTTATCGACTAGCAGCATACGTACCTGTTGTTGATTCTGTTGAAGCAGCACTCGCAGTTGTTTATCCAGCACCTAATAGACGTCTATAAGATTGATACCCGGGCCCAGGTGCATAAGCATATCCATTAGCATATGCAGTAGATGAAGCACCAGTACTATCAGTTTACCTATAGAGCATATACATAAGCAGATCCAATAGCATATCCAGTACTAATAACAGCATCTGAGCTACCATCTGCAGTAGCAGAGTAAGAAGCAAGGGTAGCAGCTTACCCAGCACCATTTCTTTGAATAGCATTTCCATAACCAGCTCTAGGTGCAGCATCAATAGCAGGGGCAAAGCCAGCAACTCGCCTTGCATTCCTTCCAATAGTTCCAGAACTCTTCAGTGGCATCGGGAACCCTATGATTCCCTTCCACCCGGCCCTTAACACCACCCCCCGCCCCCTCAAAAAAAAAAAATGTTGTTAATTGTGGAACTATAGTTCCGGAAGCCCCAGCATACCTTCGCTCAATTCCAAATCCAGAACCTATACCCGCCCTTCCTACTATTATAGAGTCTGCTTCCAGTCCCAAAGCTATTTGAAATGCCATTGACCGGCCCCAAGTCAGTTGCATCACCAATTGTAGATCAGTGAAAGCAAAGGCTATTTACCGAACCCTTAGAATAGTAGGGCAGCCCTACAATTTTATAGGGGCATATGCAGTTCAAGATCTCGCCACTTCTCCAATTCTTGTTCTCGATCCAAATGTGTATCGAATTGAGCCCTTGAGTTGACTCAGTCAAAATACCAGTCCCACCAATAGTAGTTGACCCAGCATCTAAACCAGCGTCTAAGTTCCATGTTTCTATTGAAAAGGAGCCAGTAGACCTCGCTTACTAGAAAGAAGCAACCTAGGTGGGAGCAGAACCAACAGAATTACTCGCTGGATCGACTGCTGCTAGTGGATATACTGCTACTGATGCGAGAAACGTTGTTGTTGGCAATAGCTTCATATACGGAATCAAACTCGGAAGAAACAAACCTATATTCAATTATTAAAGAAGTCGAAATAAAGTGATGGGCGGGAATCGGGGGTGGGTGGGTGGCCCCTGCAGGGGTGGGTGGGAGGAGGAGATGCGAGGTCCCCTTCTATTCCACTATTAATATAAACCTCCCGGGGGGTAAACCTCAATTATATAGAGGGGGCAGGGGGCCAACCCTGCATGCATGCGAACAGGGTGGGAGATATAATTGGGAGCAATAGTTCGGGTGGGATAAGGCTTGAATGAAGGAGATTGAACCTTTTTATTTAATCTATTCTTAGTGGAAAGAGGGACTATATTATCTTATCCCGGCAGGGTGGGGACGTATAGTTGAGAATTTATTGTATTATTGAGTTTTCGTTCTCTTTTCATACTTCAATTATTATCTCTCACAAAGAGAGTTGCAGGCATAGACCAATGGTTGTCGGCACCTACCAATATCTGATCTATTGGCCCTTTCTCTATCCATACCAACACTGTATCTATGGACCTGTGTGTTCATGCCTCATAAATGTGTTTGTGTGTTGCTGATGAAGACCCCGATGGAGATGCTCATGAACCTATTTCTCTACCTCTAGCACATAGGCTTGTGAGATAGCTCGTGTATTATCTATTTCTTTCGCTATAACCAGCAGTTATGTGATCCATGAGATACGAGGTGCAATGCTAGGGAGCAACAAATGACCTACCTTTTGATGAATAAGAGTGCTCGAGTGAGTAAGTAGTAGACCCACCTTCTCTACTCTTCGATGAACTTTTCTTCCTCTAAGCTTGTGGTCAAATAGCCAATGAAACGGCTCGTGTCATGTTAGTACATATGGAACCATAACCCGGTTCCTGCGGCAAAGCCCATTCACGTGAGCTGATAGTGGACCCAAAACAACTTATGATCTTAGGTAACATGGTTCTCGGCAATAACAGGTCTTTGATCCATTCGCTGGTTATGACCAATATGATTGGTTTAGAACGATGAATGCCAGCAACTCAACTCCTCTGACGTGAGGTGAATCGAGTCTATGACTTCATATTTGTGAAACAAGTCTCCCGCTTAAATAATAGCTGGGGGCCCCTAGAATAGTAGGGCGCCCTTAAATAATAAGAAATAGGCTAGATCGCCGCCTCTTATTTACACGGTCGGGGCTCAATCCTTTCCTCCTAATGAAAATTCTTTCTTCCCATCAATGCCTGAATCTGTCAACTTAACGAGAAGGATGTATGATGACCCCTTTTCTTTCCTTTAGTGAACGTGTTTTAATACCACTTGTAATTAATGTCTAAGAATGAATAAATTTGTGGGTATTTAGTTACAGACACTATCCAGTATCACATTCTTAGAGTTCAGGCATGGATTATTTCTCAAGGCATGTGTATCTCGGATTAGGTTTTATGCTCAGAGGGCTTTGGCATCTCTTCAACACAATCAGAAACTATGTGACATGTCCATGAGACTTGAGAACTAGAACATGGTTTCCAACCAGATTTAAAGTTAAATTCTTCAAGTACATTTCCAATACATATCAAGTGTGAAAAAATTATTGCGTAATTTTATATTGATGCACATTTTGCAGTCATCGCATTTCTTCAAATGAAAGCACTCTTTTTTAATATAATCCATTTTGTATAATCCTTTTGCAGAATTAAAACAATCTTGCCAACATTCTCACAGGAACCCTTGTTTTTTAAGTATTAATCCATTCCTCATAAACCACACAAACTCTAAACAATTTCACTTATCCTATGGTCTCCGCAATTTTTATTATTAAACTAAAAAAAAAAAAATTATTTTTTCCCTATTGGTTAAGCTCTCTTTTTCCTTGTAGTATTTTCTTTTTTTCTTCTTGGAAAATTAGGGAAAAATAAGTTGGATACAAGAAAGGTGGCATGCCTCTTCAAGCCTCCACAGTTGGCATTCTGTTGGCATTTTACGTGGTTTGTTTGTGTTACCACATTTTGAGACATGCGTACAAGGGCAATTGCATGAGGAAAAAGTGAATAGAGCTAATAGTAAACAAAGAGAAGCTGTCATTGAACAGAGACTGTTTGCTAGCCCCCTTCAAGATTTAGTCAACATAATGTGCAATGTTCAATCTTCTGTTCCCATTCCCTATGCCCTGCATCTTCTCCGTAATGTTCATCTCATCCGCAATCTTCAGAATCATCAGCAATTTCCACCAGGCTTGGATGAGATTGAATGTTGGCTCTAGGGTTTATGGTTTCAGAGATCTCATCCCATCCCGTTGCCTTTTGTCAGTACAAAAGTATAACATGGCATTCGATTCAATTTCTCATCTTTCATATCGCTGCCAATCATGGTGCTCTGTGCAATATGTTCGGCTCTTCAAACTAGTCGAAGAATTCTCTGCTTCTCCATAGATGTCACTTCACTGCGAACAATTCCTTTGGGAGAGTTCAGCTGCAAATCAATAGAGGTAACGATGTCATGTCTTTTCTCCCTTTTCATCAAACCTATTTTCTATGTGCTTCACAACATTATCCCCTAAAGACCTAGCCAATTATCGCCTACTTTTCAACTCTGCATTTCTGTGCCTTTGTTTTTTAGTAGAATATCCACATAGACAGACTATATGCAAAAATCGCTCAGGAATTCACACAGTTAACATCTGCAAAGTTTGTCTCGACATTGAGGATAGCCCAAGGCAAACTTGGAGCTGTATACAGAGGTGTTCTTGACAAGCAGGGCGTTGCAGTGAAAGTGCTTGACTGGGGAGACGAGCAAAGCACAAATGCAGCTAAGATAGCTGCAGTGAGGACTGCATTTGGACAAGAAGTGGATGTACGACATAAGCTAGACCATCCAAATGTAACAAAGGTTTTTGGCACCTCAATGGTCTTTAGACCTTATGCCCTATTCAAATGATACTGCAGGTAGTTTTTCCCTCTTCTCTGTTTCATCTGGTTAATGAATACATGTTTTTGATAAGGTAATTTTTAATTTCAAAGAACACTGAATTATATTTTATGACATGTAGAATGTAATCATATTTTATTTTTATAACATGAATGTCAACTTGGCCTATAGAGAACAAAAAATTCTGTTGAGCAATAACATTTATGATATTCTAGCTCATTTCTGTACTTTGTAGTGGTCTGCAATCTAGGATCTTTGTTACCATTTCATCAGTTTTTTAATATTAAATTTATTTTTGGTAGCAATTGATGAAGTTGGTCTGCAATCTAGGAAATCTTATGTTTGCCATGTTTGCCTTGTTTGCTTGTTGAGTCAACTCCTTTCTTTGGGCACCCACTGAGCCATCCCCCGTCTACAATGAAGGACTTGATTGTTCCGACTTTATCCAACCGAAGATGTTCCTAGATACTTGCAAAAATAGGTCAATTGATGAAGTTGCCCTTTGCATCTTCTCACATACCTTCCAACTTTCCAATTGATCCCTATATGCTTGCAACTATCGAAAACTCCTCTAAACTACCACGACTACCCCCTCTCACTGATTTCAGGTCAAAGTTTTCATTAACCAACAATATTCGAACCTTATGACGCAAATGAATCTTTAGGACCACATAAGACTCTAATATAGCATTAACAAAAGACTTGCCTTAGCCTTGCTCTGACTTTTCAGGTTTGTTACAGGGTTACTAACACAATGGCAGCAATGAATAACATTGAAACCGAGGAATTAGAGGAATCTATGATTAATCTCCAATTAATCTTATACCATGTGTTGATCATTTACAACTTCTTCGGCTGATCGTTAATATCCACTTGAGAAACTTCTCTTTGCAGCTAAAACAGAATTTATTGGAGCAACTATAACAAGATCTAAAACTTTATCCTTTAACGGAATAAGGCCTAGGAATGAGAGGAATCTCATAGTGGAACAACCCTTGAGACTTCTAAGCAGCTGGCTAGTCAAACAACTTCCTCTATAGGTGCAAGCTTTACTCCTTGACCACCCTTGAATGAAACTCTATTGTATTACCACTAGCAATTTCCAATTGCAGAAGGTAAAGTAGAATTACCTGGGAAGATATCAACACCTTGGGCACAAGCACTCTTCAAGACTTCTAAACATTTTCCCCAAAGGACAACTATCATTTGAGGCTTGGAAGATTTTTATAATTTCCTCTCAACGCTGGCCCCCTTTGCCAAATCTGGGTCAATTTCCTTAACACAGCTGGGTTTACCTCTCACACAGATCATATATGCCACTTGTAGGTCCAGTTTACTATAACTAACCAAATCCAAATGTTAACTGCAAAACTGATTAAATTACTCCATAACTGATGAGTAACTGACATATTCCTAATGGCGAATGCATGATTACGTAACTGTTGAGTGAATAACATATCCCTAATAATGACTGCTGGATCAACGAGTATCAGCATTATTCCAATCATGCCTTCCTTAATGAGAGGACTCTGAAGACTACCACAAAGGTACCTTTTTCACTTAATACATCATGAGAAACAACATGTCTCTAGGCATTTCTGTATGAAGTTATTGCGAGAACAATTCCCGCATTTGAAATAGCATTTGTAATCCACACTTTAGAGTAAAGACTCGGTAAATATTTCCGAAACATATATCTTAGCGGTCTTGGATGAAATACTTGTGACAACATCTCACTTATTTACTTGAAATGGCCTTTGTCTTCAAAGACTTACAGTGAAATTTTCCAAAAGATACAGTTTTAATTTAATTTATCTCTTAAGCATCAAAATGAATTTCTAAAGCATTGGTTTCCACTGCTATTATTTATTTATATGAAAAATCTTATATCCAACTTCAACATATGATTGTTCCTCTTGATAGCTCCCTCAATAATAGATCGGAATCTCTTCCTTCCAATAAACTGCAATCAAGTTCTGTGAGAAGCAGCTTGTTTCTATAAACAATAAAGGTTTATAAGTATGTTGCTCTTCCAAATTTAGCAAACAAAGACATTAATAAAAAATATTAACCTTAAAATATTAAAAATTTACTAATTTGGCAAACAAAAATATTAATTATTTAGTAAACAAAAATAATAATTAAACATACTAAAGGATATTGATAAACATCTTTTATATTAATTCAAATTAGTGTTATTATTTCAACTTTTGATATTAATTATACATAGAAATATGAGAAAAGGTATTTATTGTTATTGAGCCATTGACACTTCACTAAAATTTGTCCCTCATGTGTTAGAACAACTTTGGCCCCAATTTTAGAAACCATATGTCATATGAGTAATTTCCATATATAAGTGAAGTCCCATCCCTTGAAAATTTTCTCGTTTTTGTGCTCTACCAATGAGCATTCTATTCCAATTTTCTTAGATAAACCTACTAAAACATGTCATTCTTACTTTACAAAACATGTTCTTAATTGTATTGAAATAACATTAAATTAATTTAATTGATAATCGCTCATAAGCATAAGTTCTTAGAGGACTTGCGATAGTTGACGCATGTGTACAAACCCATGTGCAAGTGCAAAAATAACTAGCACGAAGCAAAATGAGCCTCTCAAGAACCCTTCCCCATCACTAATTATTCAAATTTTAATAGCTCATGGGATTCAAAAAAGAGATTCGCCTTTGTCCCCCTCTTTATCTCTCAATTTCATTAATCCTTGATTTTTGGTCTTCAATTAGACTAGATTTCTTGTACGGGAAAGTTTTTTTTGGCAAGATTTACAATTCTAAAATTTTTGAGAAAATCCTGAAAATGCACCTATCCTAAGACTAGTCCAGTGGACATACATTTATGGTCCAATCTTTGTCCTCTGCGTCCTGTTGTTCGTCCTTATTAGAGGTGGCCAGATGGACTGTGGGAATTTATCCATCCTTGTTGGTGATCACTTCCACTCCTTCGATGCCCCTGGCTACTAATGGCAGCTCCTAAGCTAATATAATTTTTTCTTCCTTTGAGGCCTACTTCATTGTGGCCTATATTTTTTTGGGGTGAACTCTGATGGGTGAGTGCAAGCCTGTGGGGTACTCTATTAAAAAAACATGGTACCAAAGTCTGGGACCCTAAGCTCTCCCTTAGCCTGGCTTGATAATGTACGGAGTATTGATTGAACATTAAACACATTATTAACACTGCATGACATACTGCCTCTAAATGAGATCAGTTGTTGAGATTATCAACCTCCATTGCTACTTTCTCAGCCTGTTAATAAATTTGTTATTTTCTAGAGATAAGTAGTCATCTTAAGAACAATTTTATCTGTACAAGTGAAATCTATTTTGATTGTAGCTTAGCAGATGAGTCTTTATTATATCTCTTTCAGAAAGTACAGAATCTTATTTATTTTTAGCTAAGCTTTATGAAAATCAACATCTTGGCAATGTTAATCTGTTTAATGTAGACTTCCACAACATTGACAAGGTATGTTAAGTTGCCATGAACTGAGTTATTCTGCATAGGCATTGAACTAAGTTATCAATGCTAATCTCTTTAATGTAGACTCCTTAAGGTGTCATTATGGTCTGATGAACTATTTTGGACCGTTTTGGTCTCAACAGTGTGAATTGATCTTTTACTAACTAAAACCATTTTAAAATTGATAAACATTTACAATAGCTTCTTTAATTCTCGACTGTGCTTACAAAAACCTTGTTTAGTCCAGTCACCAAACACAGAAGACAACAAAAAACTAGATATTGCAGATGGCAGGGACTCCAGCTGCGCGCAGCTCTTGTTTTCGAATGACTGTTGACATGATGGCTGCACGTATGAAACTTTTTAAAATAAAACTAAGTTTATTGCTGCAGCAATCTGAATATTCTTTTGTATATGTCTATCAATCTTTTTTAAATAAACTATGTCTATTGCTGCAGCAATCTGAATATTCTTTTGTATATGCCTATCAATCAATACCTGTGCTGAAATTTTTTGTTTTATGTAATGTTTAATATGTAATTCTTTTTAATTATAATTTTTACTTCAAACTTAACAATTTAAATCAAAAACTTAATTACAATACAACTCTTATTAATATTATTTATATTAAAATATTTTTTAAAAATTTCATTACAAAATTAAATATTAAAATTGATATGATTTTTAAATAGAATCTACTGGTACACTGGTTTGTATATAACTGTCTTACATCATCCGTTCATATAAAGAAACCGATAAAGAAATTATAATTGTATATATTCAAGTTTACCATTTTAAATTTTTCTGTTACAATATATTCTCTATAGAGATTCAAGCATTATTGGGCTCCTATTTTAACTTTGATTATTGGATTCTAATTTTAATTACTTCCAAATAAAAATAAAAATATAAGTCATACTTGAATAATCATATTTGAGTGGAGAGTCATGTGTCATCCATTATCCAGCGGCAGCCATTGAAATAAAAATAATAAATAAAAAATATCTGGAAAGCAACCACAGAGTGAGGTTGATTAATTCCTTACCCTTGCGTTAAATCCATGGACCAGCCTGCGCGGGAACAGATCTGGTGAAGAGCATCCTTCCACCCATCAACCTCTTCTTTTCGGTATCGATCTGATTGGTAATAATGCTTTGAAAATGCTTCCTTATACGGACTCCAATCCTTTTCAGGGTATCTCACATCAGTTGGATCCACGTCATAGAACAGAGGAATGATCAAGCCAGGGGAGTTCACCATTGCAGCGGCCTCTCTGAGACACCATGGTGATCCTGCATAGTACTTGGAAAATATGGGAACGCATATTGCACTGCTCTCAATTGCTTCTCCCAAACTCAAATCATTTATTTCCCCCTTTCCCAATCGTTCCTCGTCTTTAAAGACTTTCAATCCTGCCGCAGAGATAGCTTCATAGAGATGATCGACCAGAGTGTTTCTGACATCTGGTCCCCTGAAACTTAGAAACACATGATACCTCTTATCACTCTGGAAGGCAAGTTTACTTGTGACAACCGCACATTCGAACGGCACACTGCCCAATGTTTGAATCAGGTCATTCACCACCATCTTCACAAGCTTCGCTTCGCTTCTGTAAGCATAATTTAAATGTAATGATATTAAATGGAGCATTCATAAGAGATGATATCCTGTTAATTACAGCGGCAGCTAATCTCGATACAAAATGTACTATTAAAAAAAAAAAAAAAAGCAAATTTTTTGTGGTTTTCTACCACAAAATATGTAAATAAAAACAAATACTGAAAATTTAGAAAAAGTCTATTGTTTTTTTCTTTTTTTTTAAATTTAGTCTAGAGTACATTTTGTATGGGCTAATTACTACTAAAGAAATATAAGCTAAGGAATTTGAATTAAAAAAGTTAAAAAATTATTTTAATAAAATGATTTTTAATTAAAAAGTAAATGAAAATTATAAATATTATTTATATGGAATGTTTGAAACAAAAAATATTTAAATATAAATATAAAGAATGAAACGTATATTGCAATGGCAAGAAACTGAAAATAGCGTATTGAGGATTGAACGGTGCGAAGGAAAAGAACGCTGGGAACTTTCTGGAGCCAACCTTGCACAAACCCTAAAACCATTTTCTACGGAACAAACCGCAAATGCATCTGAAATCGGCGGCAAGGCAAGTTGGGGAGATTTCCAACATAGAGACAATCATAAAAGCTGAAGATAATAAGGGCAACTCTGAGATTGATATTCTGCTAACCACAGAAGGCACCACAAATGCGGGCATGGAGTAAAACCGAGTTGACATGGGCGAATCCAGGGCGATGGATCGGACAAATTGATGCCAAAAGATTCGCCACACCTTGATTCGGGTAAATCCCTAGAGATGCAACTAGCTGATGATGTTATAGATGTTATTTCAGAATACAAAATTTAATGCGTTGTTTTGTTTTTAGTTCCTACCTGGAACTACAGCAGAGGGATTAATCTGTGCTCAAAGAGCAAATCAGAATTCAATTTTCTTTTAATATTTCTTCTTTGTTTGTTAGTTTTGTCATTAAGCTGGACGTGGTTTAGGCAAATACTGATTGGGTGTTTTTTTTGGAACTGTGATTGTCATAGCCTCTGCAGACGTTAGAGGCAAAAGAATGCACTAATAGTGAGGTTTGGAATTATGGAAACAGGCGTATTGCAAAATGTCAGAGACTCTGAGGAAGGTTTAGATCTTCTCGAAGCAAAGATCGAGGGTTCAATGGTTCAAAGGAGACAGGAACTCTGCCTTTTTCCAGGAATGGTTAAAAGGAGACAGGAACTCTGCCTTTTTTCACAGATCTGCCTAGCAGACACAAGAAGAGAAACACTATAAAGAACTTGATGGATGATCTGAACCCGAAATTACTGACGATTCTCAACTTGGAGAGTTGATTGTTCATTATTTTAAGCAGGTTTATAGTGAGGTGTGAGGATTCAGATCTCAAGCTTTGGAGGATCAGCGTTTATGTTGCCTTCCAAATTCTATTAGACAGGAGGCCAATAATCAGATTTTGGCTCCTATCTCTCAAGAGGAAGTGAGGACAGCTGTCTTTTCTACATATCCATTTGGCAGGTGCGTGGTGAAGCTTCTTTTATTGCAGATGATCTTATTTTGATTTCAAAAACTGCTCGAGGGTTAAGAGATCATTTAAGGGCTTGGAACACTTTTGTCATGACGTGAGGGTGTGAGGATGCAAGAGAACACTACCAAAACAAAAATTATGATTTTTTGTCTGAGGAGTTTCCTTCCTTTTTGAAGGTAGTCTGTTAGAAATTGTGAAAGAATACAAAAACTTGGGGATTGACTTCCATAATAGGTTCAGCTAGGAGACTTGTAGAGAAAAGAGGATTCATGGAGGGTGGAAAGTGTCTTACTTACTTTAGAATAGATGTAGATGTGCTGAGCTTAGAACTGGAAAACCAAGAAAACTTTATTTGGTTGTCCTTTATAGCTGCGAAGTTTTGGGGGGCAGCACAACAAATTGTGGGTGGAGACACTTAGAGAGGATTCAGAAACACTTAATCACAAGCAACCTCAAAGTCAAGACTTCGGTGCCTTATGAAATTCTATTAGCAGAAGTAGGTATGTTCCCATTGGAGGCAGCAACAATAACTCGACTAATAAGCTATTTTAAAAAAATTAGGAAGAAAACATGAATGAAACAAAACATAAAGTGGGTGAGGAAGTGGAACATCAAGTTACAAGAATGCCCTAATACCAATGTGGAAATAAAAAAGTTTGTCATAAAAAAATTCCGGACTGCCATGTGGACTAATAACATGGGTCAGAAAAAGGCTCATTACATCAAAGTGTTCAATCCAACACAGGAACATGGTGGTAAAGCTTACCTAGGGGCAGCTATTAAAGGGAAAGCTAGGTTGTTAGCGGCTTAATTTAGGATGGGTTCTCGTCATCTCAGATGCGAGACGAATAGATGGAAAAGACCCAAAGAGGAGTGGGAAGAAAAGATTTGCAAGTTCTGTGAGACGGGTGCACATCTAATGACATCTAGGCTCAGTACGAAACCATTTTGAAGGCTGACAACATGCACAATTTATTTAAGGAGGATAAGATCAAACATGTCGCTAGTTTGATTATCAAGATTCATAGTACAAGGTTAGACATGGAAAGGAATTTGGAGATTGCTTATGGCTGTGACCCTGTGGTCCCTTAGACTGTTTGGTCTTGGGGACGTCATTAAAATCCTTCAATTCAATTTAAGCCACATAAATTTGATGTGGTTGTGGGAGATGTAACCGTGCTTGCAATTCAGAGCAAAAGTATGTGGATTTCACACAACTGTGTACATAGTCAAGACAAATAAATGATGGTAGCAATTTCAGACAAGCCACCAAGTGACCCCTGGACCTTCTGATATTATGTATAAATAAAAATATATTTAGAATATCTATATTATATATATATAATTTATTAAAAATTAAACAATATAAATTAGAAAAATATTATAATTTTCATCCCTCAACTGAAAATTTGAGCCACTCTCTTAGAGAAGAAAACTAAAAAAATATAAACATGCCAAATTTGACGATTACAGTACATTACAGCATTATATATTCCCAGATCAAAATTAAAATATAAGTCAAACAACCATATTTGGGTGGAGAGACAGGTGTCATCCATTATCCAGCGGTAGCCATTGAAATAATAATAATAAATCAAATTTATCTGAAAAGCAACTACAGAGTGAGATTGAATCCTTACCCCTGCGTTAAATCCATGGACCAGCCTGGGCGGGAAGAGATCTGTTCAAGAGCATCCTTCCATCCATCAACCTGTCCTCTCGCGTATGGATCTGAACGGCCATAATGCTTAGTAAATGCATGCTTATAGGGACTCGACTCGTTTAAAGGATATCTAACATCAACTGGATCCACATGATAAAAGAGAGGAATGATCAAGTCAGATGTGCTCAACATTGCAGCGGTCTCCTTGAGACACCATGTTGAGTCTGCATAACCTTTAGAAAATATGGGAATGTGTATCGCACTGCTCTCCAGTGCTTTCTCCAAGCACGGCTCAATCATTTCCCCCTTTTCCAATAGGACCTCGTCATAAACGACTTTCACTCCTGCTGCAGAGAGAGCTTCATAAAGATGATCAACCAGAGTCATTCTCACATCTGGCCCCCGGAAACTCAGAAATACATGATACCTATTATTGCTTTGGGAGGCAGGTCTAGCGGTGGGAGGCTTGTATTGTTCCATCTGGAGGGGGGTCTTACCTACGATGGAAAGAAAACAGAAGACTCGAACCTCAATTTCAGATCTTGAACTCAAGCATGCAGATGTTCAGAACTCCTAACACTCATTCAACATATCCACTTTTAAATTGCAAAGCCAACATTTGGCCAAAGGGAGAAAGAGAACAGAGGATTTAACCCGGATCTAGAACCGACCATACAAAGGTTTGAACTTCGATCACACGTTGCCGTGCCATATCTGCTTATGAATTGCAAACGACAAACAATAGTCTACAATCGATACCGGCGGGCCCACTATTATTATTTTTAAATATTGTATTCTGTCACAATAACTTAACTGGCACGGCAGGCGTGCCTGCTTTTATTTCTGCTTTTGGTACCCCATCACGGCACTGACTATGGGGCCGGATATTAGCACCCGGCCCCATTAGGAAGTTGAAAAAAAGTTGAAAAAAAAACTAAGTGTCCCCCTAGGTAAGAAATACGTTTTAGTCTGCTGCATAGACGTTTCCTGGAGCCCATCCATCATGTCGTGTCTATGGCTATAGCCTCCCGTGCAACTGTCTAATAATCATAACCATATGCTGACCAATCTGTGAGATGTGCACCTTATGAATTATTTTTGAAAAAGTTAATACTAGCACTTGCACCCAATAGAGGTGTAAGAGGATCACCCATAGGGGTTTTAGTGGAAAATGTAAATGAAGTTTTACATTATATATACAAGATAGTGTAGAATTATAAATATCAGAAATAAACAAAACAATAATAGAAGAAGATCAGAACGTTTATTTTTGTTGGAGCTTTCTAAGATAACGTTGAGGTATACCTTGTTGGCCCATTTATGGTCCCCCAAATTTAAAGTTTTGAAATTAGGTTCTTCCTTTATTTATGACCATCAAAACTGAAATTTGTGCCCTCCCTTAATGATTTCTCTCATAATATTTTGTGAAGATGGTATTTATAAGATGTGGTAGTTGAAAGAATGTTAAACCGGTTCAAAAGGTTCAGTTGGTTCAGAAAGTTCAACAGTTCAGAATCATAGTTCAAAGGTTCAAGTTAGGAGACATTGAACTTGAACCATTGTACCTATTTTTGGTTCAAGTTCAAGGTTCAACAGGTTCGAAGGTGTAGGTTCAACACCAAGAGTTCAAAAGTTCAGATTGCTTAGGTTCAAAGTTCAAATGTTCAGCATTCAAATTTGCAAGAAGTAAAGTGTTAAACCATTGAACTTGAACCTTTACGAAAGTTCAAGGTTCAAAGTTCACAAAGTTCAACAGTTCAGAATCATGGTTCAAAGGTTAAGGTTAGCATATATTAAACTTGAATCATCGTACCTATTTTTGGTTCAAAGTTCAAGGTTCAACAGGTTCGAAGGTGCAGGTTTAACACCAAGAGTTCAGAAGTCAAGATTGCCTACATTCAAAGTTCAAATGTTCAGCATTCAAATCTACAAGGAGTAAAGTGTTGAACCATTGAACTTTAACCTCTACGAAAGTTCAAGGTTCAAAGTTCAGGAAGTTCAACAGTTAAGAATCATGGTCCAAAGGTTTAGGTTAGTAGACATTGAACTTGAACCATCGTACATATTTTTGGTTCTAAGTTCAAGGTTCAACTAGTTCAAAGGTACAGGTTCAACACCAAGAGTTAAGAAGTCCAGACTGCCTAGGTTCAAAGCTCAGATGTTCAGCATTCAAATCTCCAAGGAGTAAAGTGTTGAACCATTGAACTTGAACCTTTATGAAAGTTCAAGATTCAAAGTTCAGAAATTTCAATAGTTCGGATTCATGATCCAAAGTGAACCATCACACCTATTTCTATTTCTATTTTATCTGTGTTTGAATGCCAATTGTGAGGAAAAAATTGTCCATTAGCTAATTACGTCGAAGGTTATACACACTCCCCCAATAATAAAAATGATTAGAACCATTTGATTTGATGTGTTTTTATATATATTAAAAAGCTATTGTTTTTTTATATTAATTTTATTATAAATTTATTGTTATTTAACATTTTTTAATAAATATATATTAAAAAAAAAATCTACAGATTCTAATATATAATATATAGATATATAATATATATATATATATATAGAGAGAGAGAGAGAGAGAGATTAAAAAATATTATTATCTGAAGATTGAAAGTGTTCTTATATAATTATAATAATAATATAAAAATGTACTAATATAATAATAATGATTTGTTAATAAAATATTTTTTAGTTTTTTAAATAGTTTAATGAAAATATAACCCCATTAACCCAAATTATGTTATTAATCTTAACCCTAGTACTAATTGAATGCTAACCCTTACACTATCTCTAACCTTAATTTAAATCTTGGGAACACCAACTCTAATTCTAATTAAACCAATAGGATTATCCCTAACTTCATCTACACACTAACCCCAACCTTATCCCTAACTTTATTTAGTATTAATGAATTGTCCACATACGATCAACCTTCTAATCCATCTCATCAACTTTCATCATCTAAATTCAACATCAACCATATTATCTATAATTTGATGTTAATCTGACCCAAGATTTGAAAGAGAGGTCACAAGTTCAAATCCACTAGGGGTAGGGTATGTATGCCTCATTTGTAGCATATTGAATGCCTCCCACAAGGAGTACGGGGTAGTCTCATTTTAATCTCACCATATGTTGACCCAAAAACATATGACTAATATAGTGGACTATAAAAGGACCTTTTCTTTCCTTTCCTTTTATAATTCTTTCCATTTCCCGTGAATTCATCTCCTAAAATTAATCATGATATATTGAATATATTCCATTAGCTTTCCATATTATCATATATTTGTAGTAATGGAATACTAAGTCACCTTGTCTCATGACCAAAATATTGAGAATATCTTTTTTTTAAATGACACTACTATCAATATAGACTCTAAATGGTATTATAGACACACTAATACACATCATTGTTTTGCAAACCTAACGAGCCACTTTGAGATAAGATATATAGATCAAACTGCTTATCTTTCATTATCCATCCCATAACAAAATTTTCCTCAAACCAATTACATTTTAAGGGAGTGGCATTTGGCTCTCAAATAATGTCATGCCCTAAAAAAAATTATAGGAATCTAACCATAAAATAAAGAACTTATAATACTTTAAAACAAGTTAAATTAACTAAAGGAGTTGAAGTCATACTTTTCTTTTAAAACCCTTTTTACAATATTACAATTTAAATAGATTGAAAACCTATCATAATAACTTTCTTAATCCAAGTATTCTATAACTTTTTAAAAGAAGATAGTTACAATTTCACCCTTAATGTAAATAACTTTGCCTCCTCATTAATGGCATAAAACTATCTTTAAATTGAATTTAAACACAAACATAATATGGGAGTAAGGCTTATTTGAACCTTAATCTATTAAACACATACTTTTCTTTGAACTTGATCTAATCAACTTTATTCTATCATAAAAATAATTTAACCATCAATGTTATTTAAAAAACATAGATAAAAACATCTCTCTTTTGTATTCACATAAATACCTCTCTATAACATAGTTGATTTACAACTTACAAAAATAGGAATACTTTTACACAAAGCCCTCTTACTCAAAACAACTTTACAAGACTTCATAATAAATATTTTTGGCTTAAAAATAAGAACATTTATAAGGATGGATCACAAGACCACTAGATGTGGTTTCCCATAAGAACACCAATACAAGCTTTCAAAAAGCTTCAAACTGAACCTATATAGAAATCTTTGGTTGACCATGGAGGCTCACCTCCCAACCTAGGCCTTTGCAAGGACACCCCCGAGCTAGGAGGATCCAGAAATGAACGGGAGACATACATACAAACAAGTATTCACAATTTTGAAAATAACAATAGTTCATCAAGAAATTCCCTTCCAAGGTTTAACAAGAAGAAGGTCTCCAAGAAGCCTTCTCCAAAAGTGGGGTTATAGTGTACTAGCCCAGGAGGAGAAGCCAGAGCATAATAAACTGTAATTAATTCACACATGAATATAAACAACCAACTTTCACAAGGTTCAAGCCATGGCCTTTAGCCATCTAACTTCTCCTTATCACCCCCAAATGCCCTTAGGCATGCTTGGCATCATGGGCACCCATATACCCATGTTCATCCCTCCACACTTGGAGACTCT
>MU226259.1:580705-611019 GCA_018584345.1 Thuja plicata | reverse complement strand
TTACATATTCTTGAAGAAGACTCTCTCCTCTAGTGTTAAATATAAATTTTAAATTTTTTTGATATGATTTACTATTTATTTATTTATTTGAAGCAACATCTTCTTGAATGTTAAAATACCTACTTGTATTTTGAAATTATAATATACTAAATCTAATCAAAATATTATAAACTTTACATGAAAATAATCTTGACTCTGAGCTCTACAAAAGGGTATTTTTTATATTTTTTAAAAATATCATTAAAAAGAGTATGGGTTATTAAAACATGAATTTTTTGAAATAATTTTATTTCTTTGGTAATTGGTATAAAACATGCATTTGATAGACATTTCCAATTGGGAAAGTTTAACCACTTATCTAGCTTAGGTAGAATGAATCTAGCTAGACCATATGTTTGATGAAAATTAATTTTTATTTAGAAATACTCAAATTTAGCTGTGCTGATTAGTGGTCCTGAAATGTGACACAACTTTGTGCTTTTACCCTTTCAGAGCGTGACACAATAAATCAATTGTACGGTGCTGAGTTCGCTTAGGAGGAAAATCATATCGGCTTAATTATTAAAACTAGAACTTGCACCCAATGGAGGTGCAAGGGAATCGCCCATAGGTGTTTTAGTAGAAACTATAAATGAAGTTTTACATTATATAAGGTAGTGTATAAGGTTGAGATAACTATAGATAACGTTGAGATAACTATAGATACAAGAAAGATGAAATGCAGTAAAGCTTAGGAGTGAATAAATGTGTCCTTACATAGCATAGACTAAAATTATAGAATAATAAAAAAACATAAAGATACGTGAGTCTATAAATCCAAGAAGCTGGCAAGCCTTAATATTCAGCTCAATCTACAACTACAACAGTGACAACTTCCATAGATGCAAAGTGGTACTTGAAGGAGATGATATATAGTCACAAACAAAGCATGTACTTCGACATTGCAAGACTGAATTGCCTCTCATAGACTTTAAAAACTATATAATTTACAACACTAAACCACTTATTTATCTACAAGTTGATGTAAGCATATTTGAATTTTTGCATAATAGAAGGAAGTGTATTGAAGTATCATTGTAGCAAGATGTCCTGTTATAGAATGAAGTATTGTACAGAGATACATCCACTTAGGATGAATTAAAATTAGAGTATTGCATGACTATATTTATATGTTGGATTTCCTAAAAAAATGTAGCATTGAAATGTTTGGAACACAAAAATAAGTGTTGTTGCATTTTTTGTGTTTTTGTTTCTTCATTAGGCAGGGGAACTTGTAGAAGAGGGAAGATTACAAATGGCCAGCAATAGAAATTTGGTTGGAATGAAAGAAGGGAAAAACATGAACCGTAGAACCACAAAAATAAATGTATTTGTAAATATAAATATTTTTTGTTTCTTCTTCTTCATCGGGAGGGTGAACCTGTAGAACAGTAAAAATTATAAGTGGCTAGCAATTGAAAAATAGCTAAAATGAAAGAAAGAAAAAACATGAGTTTCGAACTACAAAATAGGGTTTGCAAGTAACATCACATGCTTGAGAATCATGCAAGATCAAGTGTACGTGAGCTTCTTCTTTATTTCTAATAATGTTGTATGGGTTCTTTTTCATTTTGCAATAGCGATCGAAAGAGAAGGTGGGTTCAATGCGAAGGCCTTGTAGGGATTTTACTCTAGGGGCTGTTGTAAAGGTGAGGCCTCGTCTTTTAGTTTTACCTATATCATTTGTGGCTCTATCTAGGGTAAGTCCCTGTGATTTGTGTATAGTGATAGCCCATGCAGTGGTTAGCGATATCTGGGTGAGCTTGCCTTGGGTGATTGGTTGTATCAGAATAATGGTTGGATTCATTCATCCTAGGGTGGACCATTATAGTTATCAAATTCAACTGTAACATAAGTTGGCAATTGTAGGGGACTTAGAGCCAAAGGGATATACTATATCTTTGACCTCTCCAAGAGATCCATTGACAAGGCCAACTTCAATCCATAGATTTGTGGTAAGCATTACACGTTGAAATCTACATAATAAGACTTCTTGTGAAAGTTGATCATCGTTATCAGCTTCTATGGATTGACATTGTGTATGAGTGCAACATAGAGTGCAATAGGTACACGTAGTTGTTTTAGCCTGTTCTTATTGTGGAGTGCTACTAGTTCATTTTTAGCAAACAAATGTATTGCTTGGTCAAACTCATCTTGTTCAATTGAATTCCGTTTCTTGTTTGTGCGCGTCATTAACATTTTCCAATCATGCTCTATTGGTTATGTGTTACGCATGTTTTGTAATGCCTGAAAAAATTTAATTTGAATTGGATCATCACCCTCTTGTCCAAATATTGTCTGCAATGTTACAACAGTACTAAATTTGTGCCATAGGTTTCTTGCAAGGATGTGTGATGCATAGATAGGTTTATCCATTACAGGTGGGAGTTGGGAAAGGTCTCCTATTAGTATTATATAAATGCCACCAAATGGGAGGTGTTGTTAGCGTGGTATTGCTTCCTGTAATCGGCTATCAATTTTCAATAGTAGTTTTGGGCCTATGAAGCTCATCTAATTGATGAGAATGTATCATATAGTTATCATGTCCTCTTGAAATGTTGTCAATGTCTATCCTTGTAGTGGTTTCATTTCTTTGATTGGAATCTTGAGGGTTGCATGCATGGTCGATGCTGGTATATTAAATGTTGTGATTCTTGTTGGAGTGAGAACAAGGAGAGGGTTTACTCTTTCCAGTCTCCAGTTCTGAAGTGAATTTCTTATGCAACTAATTAGATATGATTTTTCAGTTCCTGTTGTTCCTTGTATGACCATGTACAAAGGTTGTGTTGCACAATTAGCTATGGAGTGGTCCTTAATGAGATAAAGGGATATTTGTTGTTGAGAGGTGATAGAGTGTATTTTTGGTTGTACAGATTAGGGATGGGATGAATATGTTGTTGAGATATCCTATTTCTATGTACAAATTGAATTGTAGTTTCATGCAATTGTGAAGGAACATTGTGTTCTGCCCATCTGTTAGCCTTGTCAAAATAATTCTTTCCCAACATGTCAAGCTCATTTAAGTTGATACTATTAGGAAGACCCATTTGAGATAATAACTCCCACTCATTCCTTGGTAAAATTTTAGGTCTATCCACCTCACCATTAGAACCATTTTCATCTTCAAAGGCAGCTTCAATTTTATTTGAACGATCAACATGCCACACATTATAGTTTTGTGTATTCAAGTGCTTCCAGTTACTAATGATTTCTTCTTTGGTTAGGCCAATATCTCAGTTCTATCCCTCAAAAATGTTTACAGAAGAAACTTGCTCCAACATAATATCTCAAATTGTTCAGAGTCTTCTTCTGGAATAGAGAAAAACTTGGCAAAGACTTGGACTATTGCTTTGTCTTTTCTAGAACGTCATTTGCATCCTTTGCGACTAGCAACATAGGTGTAAGATCTTGCTGATTTAATTAGTGTAACCAATTATAAGTGAGGTGAACACTACAAGTAGGCATGTATGGAGCTAGATTGTATCTCATTTCCATTGCTTGTGTGCTTTAGGCAGTACAAAATATTTTTACCAACATTCAGTGAAATAAATTGTCAGTTACAAATAACGAGAGGAAATTTTTGTAGCATATGACAAGTTTCTTGTGCACTAATGTCTCTCTCAGAAACAAGTTGGGCCATGAAGTTTTGGTATGATTTGATGGCATGATCTTGTAGGTTTGCATCATAACATATTCTTTCCAACATATTGATGCAACTCTCAGATTTTTTTCAGCTTTAGATGCATACTTGGCAATGTATTTGAGAACAAGATGTCGCGAGGTGACATGTTGGCAATCTATATTTTCTCCCCATATGGAGAGCATCTGTGGGTTATGGATGTTCAACCTATCATCATTTCTAAATGGTTCAAAGGACTTGTGTCCTGATTCATTGCAAAGCAATTATGATTCTTTACATTCTTTCCAAGGAGCTTTATATCGGCATTCCATATGCCCACCTTTTTTACGTGGGCAAGTCCTCTCAGTACATTTGGTGTGTCTCTATACATGATTAAAAATCTCTTCATAATCAATGTAAGGATTGGTAGAAAATATTTGAGATATGTTTAGTAAGCATGGATCATCTATTGGAGTCTTGTGTATCATGTTTTCTACTTCAGATCTAGAGCGAAGGTTCCAAGCAGTGACAAGTTTGTCAAATAATGATTTTTCTCTATTTACCTTAGTAGGGTTTTCCCAATTTAGTGTATCCATGTTGGGTGCATTTTTTAGCCAAATAAATCCATGGATATGGGTAGAACCTTGACTCTTCCATTCATATTGGTACCAATAGTTAACTGCGCCCAAGAGTTTCTCAATTACTTCTTCATGAAATATTATGAGCTGTTGATGTAGATATAGTGTTGTTATGTGTGGGTTTCTAATAACATTATCTATGTGTTGTTTGTTGCAGATTAATGAAGGTATCTCACTTGACAAAAGAACATAGTGTAGATCATTTCACTTTATGTCAGTTGCACTTAATGTAAAGAACAATGTTGGAGAACCTATTTGGGTTATCATATTTGTCAATTCGGTGTGACGCTTGTTTCAATATGAGCGCGTCCACCGTAAGGTTGAGCCAAAATGCATCAATTATTCTACCGATTGGTTGTTAGGTAGGATAGTTAAGTGGCTATGAAGGTCTTCAATACTAGTTGGTACATTATCTTTGACTTTTTACTTAATGAAAACTGCAACAAGAGATTGGCTACGATGACGCATCATAAGCTTTAGAAGGTAGTATCTAAAACATGGGTGCTGGACAAATTTTTTATCATGATATCACATTAGATGTAAATCATATTCATGGAGTTGCACGTCCCTGGCTCGAGGTTGCATGGGTAATGCATTTCCATTTGGGAAAAGAGTAGGAAATTCCATGTTAAATAATCCCTCAATAGTGTACTCATTAATGGGTTTGAACTAATGTGTGGCTAGTCAATAATGGTGTCAGGGTCATTTGGGAGGTGCAAAGATTCTTTAATAATTTCTAGCTCCTGCTAGTTGTTTGGCAGTCTTGCCAAAAATGAGGTTGAATATTTTGTTTCACTTTCTATGGTTTCAAGTTCAACTTCCCTTAATTCAGCGATTTCACTTTCTCTTTGAATTGTATGAAGCATTCCAAAAACATCGGTAGTGGAAGCAAGGAGCAATGATAATGTAGAGTCATTGATTTCAACCTCTTTGTTGTACGGGTCATATTTGATCTTGTACGCTAGTGCATTATGAACATGACTTCTACTAACATAGAAATCATAATCCTTCCCATGTGTATTAATTTTGTGGATTATTAATATATCCAACTCTTGGATTCTACGTGGGAATGAATTTTCAATTGTTTTTATATCTTGTGGGAAGTTGATTGTGTGACCAATATATTTAAATTTTCCACCATGAGCATGAGTAACTTGAAAAATTGCATTAACACATGCAATGAGCATCTCTTCTACTTGTGTGAGAACCCTCAAAACATCTGGTTAATCAAGCGGGTCCATATTGTTGGCTGCACTAAAGCGATGTATTTCTTTCTCAGCAACACATCTCCTACAAGTGAGGTCACTGGGTGATGAACATACATGCATACCAGGTTAGTGTTCCTTACATATAACACATGTATGAAATTGTGGAAGTGCATCTAGTCTAGTTCTAAAATTTTTAGCTATCTCAAAAAAAGTTAGAGGACATGTTAGTATCTAGGTTGGTAAGGGAAAGTGGACTATGAGGCTTATGTGTTAGAAGAGGTGTTGCAGTGGGAGTATAGGGGTGTGAATTTTGAGAAATTCTAGAAGCTTGCAAGTGGGGAGGGAGTGGGGCATATACTGGTTGGTCCAAGTTGTGAGCACACTTGATTGTATGACACACACTTATTTCTTCCCTATGACGAGCATAGTAAAGGCGACTTCTCTTATGAGCTTGTAGATCAATGGGCTTACTGTGGAGCAACTATCTTTTGGAAGCTTGTACATTTGAATCCATTGGCTGGAATGCAAAAAAAGGGACAAATTGTATTTTTGGTATCTTTCTAAATAGAAACTTTATACAAGCCTTCAAGTAAAATTCTAGAAGAAAAATAAGATGTATTTTTTTAGCATTTCTTAAAGAGTAATAGAAAACACATCTCTACAAACTATTTCCAAGTAGAGGTTTATTAAATTTGAAAGCTCGTAGTCTGAAGTAGAGATAGTAATTGTGGGAAATGGAGAAAATTGTGCACGATAACATAAAATCCAAAGAAATAGAGAACATAAACAAGGTAAAATAAATCCATGTAGAACACAAGGTAGAGCACAAGTGTTACACATAGTAGATGCCATAGCACAACCATAAATACAAGCATAATATATAGTCAATGAAAGGAACAAGCTTTTAAGGGGTCTTGGAACCCTGTACAAAAGAAGTTGTTACACCAGTAGTATCTGATACAAAGAGAAGTAGGAATAGTTACAACGAGTTGGCCAAAACAAGTCATTTTTGTAATATTTTACTATGCGCTAATGGAACATGGAATAGGAATTTATTGTAATAAAAAATTGACTTCATCTGTGAAATCAACCCTATCAACTTCAATAATGGTTGTTTTCAATCGTGTTTCATTGCTATATATTTCCATATTGTTTATAGGGTGAAGAGAAATCAATTGTATTGTAGATGTCTAATAACCTTCTCACAACTTGCATCTTCTTCTTGATTGAACTGTAGCATATAGAGGTCTTTTGCAAGCATGCCAATGAGTTGAGTTGCAGCTTCATCAAAAGCAGTCACCCATATAGCTCATGTGGGGTCTTCAAGCTTGGCTTGAAGAACATACCTATAATCACAATCTGGAAAAGTAGCTACACACTTTGAACAAAATCATTGTCCTTCATTGTTCTGGTTGACTCTTTTTTTACACTATTTTCCCTCATTCTCCATGGGACAAGCTGGATAACAAATTATTTTTTTGTCTTGACAAAAACCAAGGTTGTTCTAACAATGCATTGTAGGGGCTTTGTCAAAGTTGAAGGGTCATGTGCAATATTGGAGATTGTCTTTCGTGTTAAAAGTGCAGGTGCATCTAGAAGGTTTGTGGCTGGCATGAGAAGATCAGCTCCATTCAGTGCAAACCAAGATTGTATTTGTTTTGTTTCTTCGATGGCGGGATTGATAAACAACTGGGAAGTGCCTAGTGTACTTACAACCTTACCATTATATTTTGCAACCCGACCATTTTTTATTGCAAGCACGGTAACCTTTTGTAGATGGTACATATCTTGTAGTTGTGTGCCTTCCTTTTGAGATGATTTTCCCCACAAAGTAACATTTATAGTGGAGGTAGACATATCTATCATTTTTAGACTCCTCCTAAGGACCTCAGTTGCATCACTTTTTATTTTTATTTTAGAGGAAGGATCCACACAAATGACAATTCCAACCAGATCAATATAAGAGTTAGTAGGCTGAGTGTGGATATCTCTAATGGGTTTGAACGAGAATTGAAGTGTTGGAATTAAGAGGTCATCATCACAAAGGTTGAGCCTTTAATCATCTGTTAAATTGATTTCTATATCACTATTAATCTTATTGTAAAACTTGTTTATTATTTTGAGGGTACCACAAGATAATGTATATATGATCCCAGCTTGAACTTGTTGAAAATGGAGGTCTGCAATTGCCTTGAAGCAAGTGACACAAACTTTATTTTGCTCACAATTAATCAAATAAAAACCAAACATGTGTCCATCACCATTTTTTTTGTTGAAGTGGTGGATTTACTTCTTCGTAGTCACGCGACCTTTTATCATCCACTGTGTTTGAAATTGATTCAAGCTCCTGGTAGGAGTAATAGTAGTAGGGGGAGGTTTCTTTCGTAGAGATGCATGCAAGCCAAACATCAATTTTGTAGGATTGGGATGTTTAGATGCAATGATATCTACCACATTCGTGCATGTATCTAGTGAAGTTCCTACATATTGTTTTACAAGTTTGTCTGTTTCTTTGAAGGAGAATGTGGGGTCAGCTATGATATCATGATCCGTACAAGAAAGCTCTAATTTGGAGACAACAATGCACTTATGCATTGATTAGATATGTACAATTAGTATTGTGCTATAGTTGCACAAGAAAATGAAAATGGTTTATTGCAATAAAGACCTAGTAGTTATTTCCTCCCCCAGAGTTACAAATAGTAGGAATAGTGAATCCTTTAAGTTGGACTATAGACCCTTTTTGGAGTTCCCCTGTTGTTATGAGGTCGTTAAACTTACTTGGCAAGGTTGCTTTTTGTAATTGTAGCCCATATGAGAGCTCTAGCTTGTATCTAATTGTCGACCCAGTTCCTTAACCAAATGTTGCAATGGCAAAAACTTGAAGAAGTGGATGTACATGTAAGTTGGCATCGTTGATAATATTTATTTCATTCTTCGTCAAAGACTGAGACATAGCTTAAAGGATAGGCAATTGACCTATAAATTTGAATTGGTGTTCAACATAATGTGGAATAGAAGTACAAACAAACTTTTAAAAGTATAAAGGGTAATGAAATTAAGGTCATAATCAAATGACACGCAATTCTAAATTGAGATAGAAATGGATGAAGTACCACGACCAATGTAAATGCTTGTGTAACAAGATTTTGAAAGGGTAATCATTGAAAACAATTTGTTTTCCATACATGATGTATCAAATATGTTTGGAACAAAATAAATTTTGTAGGCACTTATGATTACAAATTGTGTTGGGTGAAGGTAAGTTGCAATGAAAAAAATAAAAATATTAGAAGAAATATCTCCACCCAAAAAATAGGGAGTATTTCTTCGTAGATCTTGTTAAGTTGAGACACGTGTGTTCCTAAAATTGGGGAAAAAACATAAAACATAGTGAGAGAACACAATTAAATGCATAATTTGAGTATCGTTACCTTGTGATGTTGTACTAGGCATCATCAACATGTGTTAGTAAAAAAAACCATTACCAAACAATTTTCCATTCAATTATCAATAGGTGACAGCTCAAAAAAAAAAAGAACACATAATTTTATTAATCCACATTGTGGGAGCTATTTAAAAAATCTTGGAGTGAACGTAAGACAGATTGTACGAGAGCACAGTAAGGTATAAACATTACAAGTATAGATCATGAAACTCGAAGCAAGGTTGTACAAATTTTTGGAAGTGAATAGTTGAAGTGAGGTTGATTAAATAATTTTCCTCTAATTTAAACCATCCCAAAATAATTAACTGAAATGTACATTTATAGTGAACGAAAGAAAAGGGTAAAGCAAGAGCTCAAATGTGAAGGTGTGAACAAGATACAACTTGGTTTCTCTCAAATGACAAAAAAGTGTTATAGAAACTTGATTTCAAAATCAAATGAAATATAAATTGGGTGTGTAATTTAAACAATTCATAGTGTAAAAACAAATAATGTCTAGTTTTAATACACACAACAAAAAAGGTTGAATCGAGCATATAAATGAAAAAGTGTTGGGAACATACAACGTACATTTGTATTGATAGTGGAATCAAATTTGTACAAACTTCATCTATAGTAGTAGTTGGTTGAACTAAGAGGAAGGAGTGGAAGACTATGCTAATTACAAGAGGCCAAAAACTTTGACTTCTCCCTTTTTGTAATAGGCTCAGCGTAAGTCCAAGTAGAGGTAAACTACAAAGGGAAACCTCAATATATAATGTGTTATGGGTAGTTTAGGTAAGCTTAAAATGCACATCAAATATCAGGAGCCTTGCCTTCCCCGTAATATTCATTATAATACATTTCTCGTAGCAAAGTACAAAAGCTAGAATATTTGATGTAGTATGCATGAAGCTCATGTAATGTTTCTTCCATTGCAAGGATCTCAAAATATTTGAAAGCACTAGTACGAGCACTCGTAACTTTTAGTTGTTTAATAGTCAGTTGGCAACAAAGGGAAATACTACTTGCAACATTCTGGAGTTCTGTTTCATGAAACCTATTCCAATTGATAGATGTATTTGAGCCAGTGCATGGTTGTGGAATGTTGATTTCTGAGGAACTACTTGAAATATCAATAATCTGAATTGGTTGTTGAGGATTTTCCATGACATAAAAAAGAGATGTAAATATTAAATCTATGAAAGAAACTTGCAAATAGTAGTACAATTTGTATTTGTTGGGAAGACGACAATATATTTAACACAAGGTAATGATGAATATATAATATACCTAACACCAAGAAGACATGTCTAACAATATATTTATATTAAGTGTTGTAATAATTATGATTATAAATATAGTTTTATAACACCAACTAATACTCCAACCTAGCAACATTCAATTTTCACACACTCTTGTACAACTTGACCGATTTAACTAGAGATAAGAGGTTGAGAAAATATAACAGAATAAAACCTCTACAGAGATTGTTTACCCAAAACTCACACTTCCTCCACAATAATACAGCTACAATAGACACAAAATGAATGCAATTTATACGCAATTTTAATGTGAAATAACTATTGAAAAATGTAGTCAACAATCTTTAAAAAAGAAAAGAAGTTTCTTAAGATTTCAAATGTGACTGAAATGCATTTTTTTTATAAAATGTAAATGCGAAAAAATTGCTAAAAGTTACAGCCAACAATCTTTAAGGAAAAAAGAAAGGATTTTTTTGAGAAAAAATCATTCGCAGGACTGATTCATGGAAAATTAGGTGTAATCAAGATGTTTTTGTGGTAGTCTATTGTGGACCAGGGGATTATAGTTACCTTAAAAATCATAAATCAAAACACATGGGGAACTATGGAGAACTTACAGTGTTCCAAGATCAAGACAATAGTGGAGTGTTGAAAATATAATGTATTTAATGTGTTGCTACGATTGTTGCATTTAGGTGTAAATTCCAACTAGAACACTTTAGTTGGTTGTTTTGTTGCTAATTTCAAATCACATTGATTTCTCTTATCCCAAAGTAATATGAAGCCAAAGTAGTTTTAAAAATTATTTTAAAAAATTACTCACAATGCCCTAGACTAAATCACCGGAACTCCAATGCCTTCATTTAGGATTAGTTATAGCATTTGAGTATTCTGCATAGAAATCGAACTAGTAGGTAGCACTTTACCCTCAAAAGATATAAACAAAAAACATAAAAAGTGGACAATGGCGTGCTTACTATAATCAAACCTTCAATCAATCATTGAAATGGTCTAAGGTCAGAAATGGTGTGAACTACTCCCATTGCTTAAAATTCAAAACTATTTTAATGTATTTAGTAAGTTGTTATAGATTAATGCATTTTGGGTACTATGTTGTTACTGATTACTACATTTTGGGTAATACTGCAATGAACCAAAATAACAACAAAATAGGCATGCACTTCACCCAAAACATTTACAAGTTGAGACAAAGTATGATGGACTTAACATGCTTTATCTTTAAATCAATCATTAAAATGCTCAAAACTCAATGTAATTAACAACCCATTACCATTCATTACAGCCATGTCTACAACCATTTATGCATTTGGGGCACGCCCAAGAATTACCCTCCTACATTTCCAGCACAATATCTTCCCCGTTCCTATTCTTCAAGCATGGTCCACAAAACCTAACGGGACATTTATGACATTGAACACAAAAAACTAAGCAGGATACAAACCTCACTTTTGAAATTGTAAAAAGGTAATATCGATCACTATGATTACTTACCGACTCACTAAATGTCTATTATGTATCCTTAAAGATGAAAATTGACCTCTAGGATTATAGGAAGAATTACTCATTCAATTGGTACATTAAGGATATCTTAAAAAATACATATATAATTATGTTATATATTCATTGATGATTGGAAAAAAATATCTTGGGAAAATAGCAAGAAACTGAAAGAAATTTGATCTCTAAACACAAATTTTGGAGATTATGTACTATTTAGAATTGTAAAAGTAAGGAAACTTAGAACTTATAATTTTCTAACTTGATTAGATGAGTACTTCTAAATATTCCTCAACAGTCTATTGCTAAGAAGGTAGTTTGTTGGGCACTACAAACATGGGAAGTTGTACTTTCATAGTTTAAAAAATGTAGATGGTTGTAAATGGATAACAAAATGGGGTAGAGAAGAAACAAATAAATAATCATATTCACTCTTTTATCCTTTTACACGTTTAAATTTAGGGCAAGGTCTGCATTTAATTCAGGTCTCATTTGATAGAATTTAGGCTATATCATGGCCCACACGTATCATGATTGGTTTAAGACTTGCCAAAGGAGATTACAGAGGGATTGAGGTTGGGCTGCCAAAGATGAAAATAATATAGATCGAACACAAAGAAGATAAGGGGTCTGTGCTATCAAAAACATGGAAATAGGGGCATTGAGAAATTTAACATAATTGCAGAAAAAAAATCACAGGCTGTGGGGAATGGAAAAGAAAATATGCATATTAACCTAGAGAAGAAGCTCGAGCACTGCAAAGCCCCATTTTTTGTGTGTTCTGCGTTTTCTTCTAGTTAATTAAAACAACATGCACAATGTGAATTAGTTGTGTTAAAGTTGAATTTGAATGGCCATTTGAATGAAAGGAAAACAAATTGATCAAAAAGAGTATATACACCCTCAGAACGTTGACAAGAAAATGAGAATAAATCACTGGCACAATCACATGCAATATAGGTAAAAAAACTCCACCAAAAATGGTATCATATTATTTTTTATAGGCTTTAAAAAGTATTTTTTACCCAAGTCAAGAATTAACAAAGAAAGCAAAGTAATGGGCATATTCTTTTGTCTCAAGGTCCCCTAATAATAGAAAATTCAATCCAATTGTTATAGAGATAACGTTGTTATGGGTTTTATCCTAATATATTATCCTTGAGCCTTGGCATCTTCTTTACTATTATGTTACATTCTAGTGATAACAAAACTATTTCAGTTACATTCTAGTGAGATCCACGCATAAATAACTATACAATAATAATCCAATTCTGTCATCCTTGAGCCTTGGGTTATTATTCTGATAACAAAACTAATTATGTTACATTCTAGTGATAACAATAAATAAATAACCCAAACTTATTATTATTCTAGTGATAAAAAAACTAATTTTGTTACTGTTACATTCTATTGATAACATAACTAATTATGTTACATTATAGTGAGATCCACACGTAAATAACTATACAACAATAACCCAACTATGTCATCCTTGAGACTTGGGTTATTATTTTGATAACAGAACTAATTCTGTTACATTCTAGTGATAACAATAAATAAATAACCCAAACTTATTATTATTCTAGTGACAACAGAACTAATGCCCGATTTAAATACTTAACTGTACATCAAGGACAACTTGCACATTACAACAATGATAGGCTAAAAGAAAAGAAAAAGGGTCTGGAAACCATCATTCACTTGAGATCATGTAAGCATACAAATATTTTACAGTTCAGTGAAAATATATTGAGCATAACCACCTGCCAAGAAAGGAATTCTTAACCAATCCAAATTTTAGTCTTTTATATTAGCAAGAGTAATAATCTTTAATCAGTATAGTTCAAGAATACCCAATTAAAATAATTATCTGTAAGGAAAAGAATACTTTCCACACACAACATCAATAGTATACTCCATGTAAAGAAAGAGAAAAACAAGCCCATCATGACCGTAGATCATGGGAGTACCGAAAGATAGTGTTGCGTGAACTCGTATGAGCACTACACAACCATATTTTACCAAGTCAATGTTTCATGCCATGTATGTTGAGAAGTCTGTACTATTACTGGTTCAATCTACGTCAATATATTGAAGAATAGTAAAGAGATTACAACCAAGAAATGGTAAAATAATGCCATACAATTAAAATGTAGCACTTTTATTGCAAAAAATTCCAAAGGATAACAACTCCTAACCAAATAAAAAACAACCCATTAATGCTGAAAGTAATGGTGATTATACTAAAAGAATGATGAACAATGTCTAGAATATACTTAACTAGAATCTTCTATAGTGCCAAAGTGAACTAACAACGACTGAACAAAAAGAATTTGAGCAATCAATACATTTATAAGAGGAAGTCTGGACTACTGGTTTCACCGCAACTCGCAGGGCTAAAAAATTGTTTGCATCTATCAATACCAGGAAGACCAATCCTTACCACATCATAAAAGAATTAACCATCTAATAAGACCAATACAATCATATCATGCATGCCTCTTAATAGAGCCGACTAATTCTTAAACGAATGAGTCCCCTAAAAATAGAGTCTAAGGTGGACTTGGTAAATAACCAACTGAAACAAATGTTAGAGTTAGAGTCCATGATATGGATCGACTTTGAAAAATGGACATAGATGTTGTAATGTCAAAATACTGATCAATCAAAACATTCATGGTGCAAATTTCTTATCAAAAAATATTAGGGCTTTCTGGGCAGCTAGAAATTTTGGGAATCGATGAGGTCCAGAGTAGGGAAAATGTATTGGAATTAAAGACAGCATGGCTTAATTAGCCAATTTTGACAATGTGAATCTTTATTAAGCTAAGTTGGAGCCCAAAATATGGTGAAACCTTCTCCACTTGCATGATAAATGTGCTTCCTAGAGTCACTAGAATGGAAAGTAGAAAAAGAAGGGTAGAAGTTGACAATCTTGCTTATCTGGCCCCGCTTGCCAGAAAAGACAAAAATGTGGAATGAACAGATAATGGTGAAAAGGCTCTCGAGACAGTTTTAGTCCCTCACGCAACACATGATTAGAAATTAAATGAGCAAAGGCTGTGAGAAAGAAAGGATAATTTCAGAAAATAAATCGCAAGGTGTGGGGAATGGAAAACAAAATATGCATATTAACCTAGAGAAGAAGCTCGAGCATCGGAAAGCCCCAATTTTTGTGTCCTGTGTTATCTTCTGGTTAACTGAAATAGTATGTGGAGTTCTCGTATTTTATGGGCGGTCATTTATAGAAACCTTGGTTGTAGGTGAGAAGTAAATTCTCCCAGGCGATGTTAAACATGAAACCATGATGAAGATGCAGATATTTGTGTGTGTCCAGTGCATTGCATTAAATCCTCCCACCATTACAAACTACTGGAACTCATCAAATCTATGCCAAGTATTTCTGGGAAATGCAACAATCATGAAAACATGAGGCCCTTGCCTACATATTGTAGAGGAGTAGAGGTAAATACTCATGTAGCCAAAGCCAACTACTTCATTGAGGAGGTACATTGCATTTAGTTTGGTAGTGTTTCCCTACTCGAGTACTACAACTCTGCACCTTACGTGATCCATTGGGCTAAAATCTTTGCAAACCCTAAATATGGTTTAGGAACACCCACTTATGTAGTTCAAAACCGAAGATATGGTAGTTTATACTGTGAGATAGGTATTGCAGTGTTCGTACACAAGAAACCTCGTAGGAAAAGCCTATCGGCTAATTAAATTATATATTAATTAAACATTCATGTGAGTTGTGCGCATAGGGATTATTTTTGGAAAAATTAATATTATTAAAATTAAATTATGTATTAATTAAACATATTTTTTAATTTATTTAAATAAATTTATAATATTTACTATTTTATATATTAAAAATTCCATTTTAAGTAAATTGTATTTTTTATTTTAACTTTATGTTTTTAATATTTTAATTTTAATTTTTAGAGCATTTTAAAGAAAGAATTTGAAACTATATTATTATATTATTAATATGTTATAACTTTAAATTAAAATTTATAAAATTAAATTAATATTTAATATATAATTATATGAAATATTTTTGTAAAATGGAAGAGATGTTATACATATAATCAAATTGATGTTTGATATGATTTTTTTTTAAAACTCTTCTTTACGCAATAATTGTTAGTCATAATTTTTACATTTGCATGTTAAGATTTTAAAGAGGATTATACTATTATAAAAAATTTAATATTTTCTATTAATGAAAATAATAATATCATTGATAATGGTGATTTATGCGATACTACTTTAAAAATATTACAAAATATAATTTGAACCCCTTGTCAAGAGAATAGTCATGAAATACATTTAAAGGGTAGATTTAGTTTTTAATATGACCTCTAAGGAAGTATATAGTCAAAAACTTTAGATCTAAAATCTTAATGTAGGGGAACTAAAGGGTACAAGATAAGTTAGATTCAACAGAAAAAAAAATATAAATAAAAAATGATTTCAAATAACTTAAAGTAAATATATATTTAATATAATCGCACCATGATAAATGAGTTTGATTTAATCATTCTATATAAATTAAATGTATATATTTTGAATAAATAAAAAATGGTATGATCAATAAGTTTAGTTTTAGGATTATTATTCAATCAGGGTTAGGTCAGGGTTTACTTAGAAGGTTTAATAAGAGTTAAGGTTAGGATTAGAGTTATAATAAGTGTTAGGATTGAGATTTAATTAGGATAAGAGTTAAATTAAAATTAGGGTGAGAATTAGGATTCAAAGAAAATTATTAATTTTAGGATTAAAGTTATAAGATAAATCTTTGATTTAGGGTAAGGGAAAATTATGGTTATGTTTAAGATTTAATTAGGATTAAGGTTAGGTAAGTTTTAGGATCCAATTAGGGTTACTATTAGAGTTATATTTGAATTAAGGTTAGGATTCAATTAGGGTTAGGGTTAAATTATGGTTAAGGTTTAAGAAAAATACTAGGGCTATCATGGTTAGGGTTAGGGTTTAATTAGGGTTAAGATTAATTTATTTATTGAGTCATTCATGTTTAGAGTCACAAATTCTAAAATGACATTCTTAATAATATCTAGAAAATCAAATCAAGTAGATTTTTAAGTGCATAGAATATAAATTGGTCTCATGCAACACATGTAATCTATCATCCACAACAATTTTCTATGGTAATTTAAAATAATCAAACATGAAGTTGCAAGCATACAATGTTAATTAATTATATAAGATGAAGTTACAAGCATACAACATTCTTTATATTTTTAATCATTTTGGGAACTATTTTATCATGAAAATATTTATGAAAAAATAATCTCATAAGTTTATTAAAAGCATATATTAAATAAAGATTTAATTATTTTATAATAGTATTCTTAAATAATTAATGTTTTTTATTATGGTAAAAGCAGGTTTTGAAGGGGCCCCAAAACCCTTTACAAATAGATTTTGGGGGGAATCTAGAACCCAACTAAAGCAAAACGCTGCAAAAGAGTGTACATTTTAAAACAGTAGCCCAAAACCAACAAGCAAATAGCAACAAACAAAGATGAAGCACTAATGCCCTAGCTGCCCAGAAAATAGGTCGTAGCCTCACACCATTAAGTTTTCTAGAGTTTTAAATCTCCCCAAACAAATGTCCATGATTTTGACATGGAACTCAAAAACCTCAAGACCAGCACCATACGGAAAGACAACCCCAAATCCTGCCATTAACCATAATCGAAAACACCCAGAATCCAGGCTGGGGCCTTGAAAACTATCAGCATCCACCTACAACCTCCTACCAGAGACCAGCAAAGAGAAAATCCTAAAAAATATTAAAAGAGGGGAAGCAAGGACCCCCTCTTCCTCAACGTTGGTAAACAAAAATGATACCCAAAACCATGAGGATCTACATCAAGAGAATAGCACTCTGAAAACCTGTAGCAATAAACCACTTGGTGCAAAGCCTTGGGGGAAGAGAGTCCCAAAACCACACACCTACCAACACCAAAGACTTTCCACCAGCACTATACAGACAACACAACACAACCCACTCTACCTTAAAAGCCAAAGAGCCATTCCCCATCCATTTCTAGCTAACCATCAAGTAGCTAAGTGAAGGAGGATACCACTCGCAGCCACTGACAACCTCCACCTAGTAGCCACAGTCCACCTCAATAGGATGAGCCTCCACCTCAATAGGATCTTCCGCTTCAATAGGAATCAAGGGAGAAGAGAGCAGAAGAAGAGATAGTTTCCACCACCAAGAAGCCACAGGATAAAGCCCCACCTCAATAGGGGTGTACTCCACCTCAATAAGAGTATGACACAGATGAAAATGGCAAAAGAAAGAACAGACCCTACAAAAAATCATTTTCAAAAATAGGGGAAGGGAAAAATAAATTGTGACAGATAAAGCAGGCCATGAAGAGGCAAATCCGTCCCTTTAAGAGACAAACCTCTTAGCAACAACCTCAAGAGGAGAGACCTTACTGCACATTGGATCAATAGACCACCAACAAAGCTTATCAAAAATTCTACACTGGAGAAGCTCTTCCAAAACAAATCTATACCCACTTCCATGAAACGTGCCCCTCAAATAAAGGAGACAAGCTAATCAAGGCTCAGAGCAAAAAGACCGCTCGCAGGCAAAGCTTGAGCTCCCCACAAACTTGTGTATAGAGCACAACCTGACCATAATAGCCAGCACCGATCTTTCCTCCCATGAAAGAAGAAACAAGGACCTTCAAATATCCCAAATACCTTTGACACCACAGCTTGCATCAAAAGCTTCCCCTTCGTAGACTTCATTCTCTTCGACCCCTTCATCTTCATCATTGTCTTCTCCCTCTGCAGCATCGTCCTCTGCATCTCTCGCTCCTGCAGAAACCCTAGCCCCTGCGCTAGTGCTCCCCACCGCTCCTCCTTCCTTAAATAATTAATGTTATTATATTGCTATCTTTCCAATAAAATCATTAAGTATAATCATATGTAAAAATCTTAACATGCAAATGTAAACATTAGGACTAACAATTGTTGTGTAAAGAAGAGTTAAAAAAAATTCATCTATGTATCAAACATCAATTTAATTATATGTATAACATCTCTTCCATTTTACAAAAATATTTCATATAATTATATATAAAACATTAATTTAATTTCATCAATTTTTTTGATGGGTAATATGCCATAGCTAATATTTTTATTTATTAAAAAAGAAAATTACAAACTCGGCACCAGTAGGAAAGAACCAAGCTAAGAAAACTTCTGGTCTTGCCCAGAACTTTAGAAGTTCAATTTTACATAACTACTAATTTCATAAATTTAAATTTACATTTATAACACATTAATAATATAATAATATGGTTTCAAATTATTTCATTAAAAATCACTAAAAACTAAAATATAAATATGAAAACGAAAAGTTAAAATAAAAAAATACCATTTAGTTAAAATGAAAAAATATTTTTACATAAAATAATAAAAATTATAAAATTATTTAAATAAATTTAAAAAACATGTTTAATTAATATATATTTAATTTTAATAATATTAATTTTTCCAAAAATAATCAGCACAATTCACATGAATGTTTAACTAATATATAATTTAATTTTAATTTAATATTGACTTTTCCAAAAATAATTCATACCCTAAACAACTCACAAATTGGTTAGCATACGATTATGATTAGACATTGCACGGGCGACTATGGTCATAGGCATGCCATGGTGGATGGACTATTGGGGTTGGGTGCAAATATCCGGCCCCATAGCCAGTGCCCCCCATCACACCATTGATTAATAATTAAAAAATATTATATTCATTGTAATTAAATTTTTAATTAATTAATAATTACAATAAATGGTACATTCTCGGTGTTGCACAAATGTTGCCCCCTATCACTTTCAACTTTCTCTTTCTGATGTTTAGGTGTGACTACAATGTTAACTAGTCTCAATCATCTATACATACATCCACAAATACCTAGTAAATTCTTCTTCTTACGGTGATCTCTTTTATTATTATGATTCATGTAATGAGGAAAATTGGATACTCATTAGACCTTTTTTTTTTTATATTTGGTTAAATTAAGTATATATTTATTTTAAAATTAATAAGAATATAATCATGAATGAATTATATTTGTAATATAATATTATTAATATATATTAGAAGTATAATTTAATGATTTCTATAATGACTCTTATCACTCCACTTACTACATGTAATTGTAGTTTTCATAGGATTTTGAGTCTCTCCACAAAAGTTTATAGCAAGGATGTTTTTTCCATAGCTCCCTTGCAATGAACTACTACTCTCCTAATATAGTTGAATCCATCATAAATAGCCTCAAGATTGGTAAGTGATACTTTATACCCATGGCCTCTTTTGACAATGGCATCTCCCTTGAAAAAATTTGCTTGCCTCATTTGTATCTTTCAAGGTTTTTGTTAATCCTACCACAAAGGTATTGGAGATTTGATTCTAAACAGTTGATTGATTGTATGTTTGTCATTGATGACAACATATAATACACAGCAGTACTTCTGTATGTACTTATCCATATAATGACATGAAGACTTGCATGGATAGATACATGTTGTTGACATGTTTATTATGCTATGTTCATATGCGTAGACTTAGATATGAAGTTTCAGTAAAGATATGTAATTCTGTTAGTGACAGTTACAATTCTGGAGGAATAACGGTTTAAGGCCAACGTATGTAACATATTTCTATAGCTGCATCTATCATTAGGATATGTGTGTGTATATTCATGATTAACTATGAGTTTTTGATATTAATCTAAAGGCGCATAACGTGTTTCAAGCAGATTACAAAGTTATGATTAAATTGGTGAGGCCAACTCAATGAAGCGACGCGTCTATTCAGCATTGACTTGCGCAGTTGTAATTATGCTTGCGTGCTTAGTAGAGCCGACAAAGATGTTAAGAAGAGTTGTCTAACAGGTCCCATGATCTTATAATTGGAGTATGTATTTATAGAAGGTCATCTGTAATAAGAAGAGATGCGAAAGCCAGAGATTAGAAAAGCAGAGCAGAGTGTTAAAGTAGCAGAGCTATATTTATCATATGTTGATAATATAGATATTGAAGTTGAAGCTTTCAGAATATAAATAAGATTGTTATAGTGCTTTACAAGAGGTTAAATCACCGGTGCACAAAAGGAACTGATCAAACAAGTAGTGTCACAATAGCAGTTCATCTTGTTGGTACAGTGTGTATCAAATAACAAAAAGGTTGTAGCCTTCACCACTTGGACAGTGAGTCCTCCACCCCTAACAGGGTTATTGTAAAAGACTCCTAATAGGGTCCGACCCTTAACCAGGTCACTATACTACTACATTGTAATGAACAACTACTAACAGGGTTGAAAGGTCCTTTAACAGGGGTTACTATAAATAGTATAGTTCTTTGTGGGTGCTAATTCCCACCTGGGTTTTTACCATTTGGTTTCCCCATAATCAAATTGATGTGTTGTGTAATGTGTTATCTAAATGTGCATATAATTTATATCAATCTAGATTAATAAGTACAAAAGATTTAAAGTTTCAAATAATTGATTCACCCCCCCTCTCAGTTATCTCTGAAGTATTCTAACAATTGGTATTAGAGCCAAGTGCCTTGGAGAAGAAGCCTAATAGCTTAAGGTAGATCAAGATGTCTTACTTCAGAAAAGAAATCCCTAAGTTCGATGGAGAGAATTATTTGTATTGGAAAAACAAAATGACAACACATCTACAGTGTATTGGCTTTGAGATCTTTGAGATTGCTATGCAAGAGGTTGTAATTCCATCTCTGAAAGACCTTGCAAAGGATGATGCTACCAATTGACAAAAGGACATATTTACACACAATGCAATTGCCAAAGAAGCCCTAATCAGTGCCTTATCTGACAGTGAATTTTCCAAAATCAAGAAAATTTACAAAGAATGTACCATATGGAAGTATTTAGAAGACATGTTTGAAGGAGATGTTCAAGAAAAGAATGCACGCAGGAAAACATGGAAGAAGAAATACAATAGCCTTGAGATGATGCTTGAAGAGAACATTAGAGCTTACAATCAAAGGATAAATGAAGTAGTAGTTGGAATCAAGAACAATGGTGGTGAAATATCAGAAGAAGATATAATGGACAAGTTACTAACTACTTTGACATCAGACTATGAAAACAAGATCAGTATTCTAGAGGAAACTATGAAATTCTCACAAAACTTCAAGAGAGAGACTCTAATCAGAAAAATCTTTGCATTTGAGATATCAAGATTGAAGACTGAACCTAAAAGTGAAACAACCTTCAAAGCCATAGTCCCTGGTAAGAAATCCTTACACACCTCCAGCCACAATGAGAAAGAAGAAGTTGATGAATAACTTGAAGAAATCATAGCCATGATTGCTAAAAGAGAAAAGAAAGGAAAAGGTAAATATGAAGGACAACTTCCATTCAAAATTTTTTCATGTAATAAGATAGGTCACTTTGCATCTAAGTGTCCCACAAGAGTCAAGAAGTTCAAATCTAATTACAAACCCAAATATAAGAAGGAATGTTATCATGCTGAAGAAGGTGTAAGCGATGAAGATTCAGGAGAAGATGAAATTGGATTTGTTGCCCTTAAAGATATGGAAAGATTGCTTGAGGAAATGGACATTGCAGATGAAAAAGAAGAGCAAGAACTAGCCCTAATTTCCAAAGCAGATGTTAGAATTGATTGGCTCATTCACAGTGGATGCTCTCATCATATGACAGGTGACAAAGACAGATTTTTTCAGTTAGAAAAGTACAAAGGTGGTATGGTTAGATTTGGAGATAACACTCCTAAACCTATCATAGGCAGAGGTTCTATCACTTTGAATGGAAAGAAGAAAATAAATGATGTTCTCTATGTTGATGGATTACATCACAACTTGCTAAGTGTTGGACAGCTACTTGACAAAGGTTATCATCTAGAGTTCAAAGACAACAAGTGCATTATTAGCAACAAGGATGGAGACATGATTACATCAGGCTCCAAAACAAAAGGTAATGTTTTTCAGCTTAATTCTGATGTAAGTTGTTTTGTTGCAAAGGTGGATGACAGTTGGTTATGGCACAAGAGACTTTGTCATATCAACTTTGATAATATAGTAAAGATCAGCAATGTTAAGGCAGTTAGAGACCTACCAAGTATTGCAAGACCAGTCGACACAATTTGCAGGGAATGTGTTATGGGAAAGCATGTAAGGAGTTCCTTTAGAAGCAAGCAGAACTCAGTTGAAAAGAAGTTGGACTTGGTGCATACAGATTTATGCGGTCCTACTCAAACAAGATCATACTATGGTGAAAGGTACTTTATTTTGTTTGTTGACGATTTTTCTAGGATGATGTGGGTTGCGTTATTAAAGGAGAAGTCAAAAGCTTTTGAGAAGTTCAAAATATTCAAAGCTAAAGTGGAGAATGAATCTGGACTGAAATTGAAATGTCTGAGATCAAATAGAGGAGGAGAGTTCACCTCTGACTAGTTTTATGACTATTGTGAAGAGCATGGCATTAAAAGACAGTTGAGTGCACCTAGAACCCCTCAGCAGATTGGGATTGTAGAAAGGAGGAACAGGATTATACCGGATACAGTGCGCACCATGATGATTGAAGGAAAAGTGGTGCACACCTATTGGAGAGATGCAGTGAACACAACAGTGTATACTATCAATAGAACCCAATTGAGACTAGGCATGGACAAGACACCCTATGAACTTTGGTTTGGCAATGTACCCACAGTAAAATATTTCAAAATATTTGGCAGCAAGTGCTACATCAAGAGAGATGATGGAGTTGGTAAATTTGATGGTAGAAGTGATGAAGGTATTTTTCTTGGTTACTCTACTAAAAGAAAAGCATATAGATGTTTCAATTTGAGATTAAAGAAGATAATTGAAAGCACGCGTGTTAAGATTGATGAGAAGTTTATGATTCAAGAGAGGTACTATGAATATGCACCTTTGATTGAAGAAGAACCCAGAACTAACAATAAAGATACTATAATTGAAGAAATGTTTGATTGCATTGATGTCTCATGCAATGAAGTTGATTCAAGAAATGAAGAACAACATATTATAGAGGAAGAAGTCACACCTAAGGTTCCTAAGTTTTCATCCAGATACCACTCTAAGAATGATATCATTGGAGATCAGAGCAGCAGTGTTTTGACCAGATCAAAAGCAAAGAGTCTAGTAGTGAATGAAGAGGTATGTTTATTTTCACAGATTGAACCTTTAAGTGTTGAAGATGCTTGTAATGATTCTGATTGGAAGAATGCAATGAAAGAAGAACTAGATCAGATAATCAAGAATGACACATGGGAATTGGTTCCTAGACCAAGTGATAAAAATGTGATTGGAACAAAATGGATTTTCAAAAACAAAATGAATAAAGAAGGTATAGTAATAAGAAAAAAAGCAAGATTAGTATGTAAAGGATATGCATAGAGAGAAGGAATAGACTACACTGATACATTTTCCCCCGTGAGCAAACTCGAAGCCATAAAATTGTTTTTGGCATATGCAATAGTAAAAGACTTTAAAGTTTATCAAATGGATGTAAAATCAGCTTTTCTGAATGTTAATTTGAATGAAGAAGTCTACATTGAACAACCTGAAGGATTTAGCCTTTCAGATGACCAGACATGGTATGCAAACTAAAGAAAGTACTTTATGGACTTAAGAAGGCCCCAAGAGCTTGGTATGAGAGATTAGATGGTTATCTCACCAAGATTGGATTCAAGAAAGGAGCAATAGATTCTAACCTATTCACAAGAGAAACACCTGATGGATTACTATTAGTTGCCATATTTGTTGATGACATTATGTTTGGATGAAATGACAAGCTTAGTACAACATTTGCAAAAGAAATGAAAAATGAATTTGAAATGAGCATGATTGGTCCTATAAAATACTTTTTTGGATTAAATTTAAAGAAAACAGATAAAGGTATATTCATTAATCAGTCAAAATATGTGAAGGAAATATTGAAAAATTTCAATATGGAAGATTGCAAGCCAATATGCACTCCTATGATCACAGGAAGTAAACTTTCAAAAGATGATGACTCCACAACAGTTGATAAAACATTGTACAAATCTATGATTGAAAAGCTTATTTATCTAACTCAATCAAGACCTGACATATCAAATGTAGTTGTCATTGTTGGAAGATTTGCAGCTGAACCCAAGCATAATCACCTAATGGCAATCAAGAGGATATTCAGATATCTTAAAGGAACTATAGACTATGGTTTATGGTATCCTAAATCAGAGAATACACAACTTCATGTGTATACTAATGCAGATTGAGTAGGTTGTATTGATGACAGAAAGAGCACTTCAGGAGGAGCAATATTTCTTGGAGAAAGGTTGGTATCTTGGACAAGCAAGAAGCAAAATTGTATTTCTCAGTCAATGGCAGAAGCAGAATATGTTGCAGCAACACTGAATTGTACAACAATTGTTTGGATCAAGCAGATGGTTAAAGACTTTGGTATTCAGGTTGATTATCCTATTTTTATTCATTGTGATAACACTAGTACTATTAACATGTCTAAGAACCCTGTGATGCACGCAAAGACAAAACACATAGAGATCAAGTATCATTTTCTGAGAGAAAAAGTTGCAGACAAGGACGTGAAATTGGACTATGTAAGAACAAAAGATCAGTTGGCAGATATTTTCATGAAGCCTTTAGAAAAGGATACTTTTGAGTAACTAAGGGAGAAGTTGGGAGTCATTCCCACTCCTAAGTATAATTAAAGAAAGTAGCAAGTACATCAGTCCTATGTGACTGATGAATGGTTGACTACTCTACTTCTAGAGTAGTACCTGTGCATAATGGTTTATGGCACCCTTTTCCATTGATATCAATGGGGGACTATGTACTAAAAACAAGGAAAACATACAAGGAGAAACAAAGAAAACAAGGAACACATACAAGGAGCTTATACTCTGGGGGAGTATACATATAAAACACGGTCCATGTAACTACAGCAATGTAGATGAATCTTTGATGAGGATATTGAGAATATTGTAAAAGAAAGAAGACACCATGAACAAAAGTTTTTTTTATCATATGTTTCCATCAATGCCAAAGGGGGAGATTGTTGGAGATTTGATTCTGAACAGTTGATTGATTGTATGTTTGTCATTGATGACAACATATAATACACAGCAGTAATTCTATATGTACTTATCCATATAATGACATGAAGACTTGTGTGGATAGATACATGTTTTTGACATGTTTATTATGATATGTTTATACATGCAGACTCAAATATGAATTTTTGGTAAAGATATGTAATTCTGTTAGTGACAGTTACAGTTCTGGAGGAATAACAATTTAAGGCCGAAGTATGTAACGTATTTCTGTAGTTGCATCTATCATCAAGATTTGCATGTGTATATTCATGATTAATTATGAGCTATTGATATTAATCTAAAGGTGCATAACGTGTTTCAAGCAGATTACAAAGTTATGATTAAATTGGTGAGGCCGACTCAGTGAAGTGACGTGTCTATTCAGCATTGACTTGCATGGTTGTAATTATGTTTGTGTGCTTAGTAGAGCTGACAAGGATGTTAAGAAGATTTTTCTAATAGGTCCCATGATCTTATAATTGGAGTATGTATTTATAGACGGTCATTTGTAATAAGAAGAGTTGCAAAAGCCAGAGATTAGAAAAGCAGAGCAGAGTGTTAAAGTAGCAGAGCTATATTTATCATATGTTGATAATATAGATATTGAAGTTGAAGCTTTTAGAATACAAATAAGATTTTTATAGTGCTTTACAAGAGGTTAAAGCATCGGTGCACAAAAGGAACTGATCAGACAAGCAGTGTCACAATAGTAGTTCATCTTGTTGGTACAGTGTGTATCAAATAACCAAAAGGTTGTAGCCTTCACCACTTGGACAGTGAGCCCTTGGATAGTGAGTCCTCCACCCCTAACAGGGTTATTGTAAAAGACTCCTAACAGGGTCCGACTCTTAACCAGGTCACTATACTACTGCATTGTAATGAACAACTCCTAACAAGGTTGAAATATCTTTTAACAGGGATTACTATAAATAGTATAGTTCTTTGTGGGTGCTAATTCCCACTGGGATTTTTACCATTTGGTTTCCCCGTAATCAAGTTTATGTGTTGTGTAATGTGTTATCTGAATGTGCATTTAATTTATATCAATCTGGATTAATAAGTACAAAAGATTTAAAGTTACAGATAACTGATTCACCNTTCCCCCCCCCCCCCCCCTCTCAGTTATCTCTGAAGTATTCTAACAAAAGGAAAATGTTAAAATAATGAATTTCATAAACCTATCTACCCTAGGCTCATGCTTACAATCTTTTTTTTTTTAATGTTAAACTACTCAATCTCAAATAATTATGGACTAACTATGGTTAATAGTGTATTAAAGGATGATTTTGATGGATCCACTATTATGGGTATAACACCACTTGATTAAATTAAAGGGGTTAGACTCAACTACTAGAACGGTGAATAGGATGCATAAATGGTTATAAAATTTATTTTTCAGTTTGATTCTATGGAGATTGTGGACAACTAGGAAAAGGCTTCAACTAATAATTCATTAAAATTCAATGCAGTAGCTTCTAGCTTTAATTATGTATGCATTTTTTACATCAAAGCCAAAAATACATACATAATCAAAGCCAGAAGCCACTACATTAAATTTAAATGGATTGTGGAAATGTAATAAATCTAATAATTCATTAATTAATAAGTTTAATTGCTTTTGGACCAATTTAAAATGTCTTTATGAGTGGGTTTCCACAAAATCAACTCTACTAGTTTACAAGGTAAGCATTCTTAATAGCGCATGAGGTTTCCTTTTTGTCTTTTTTCCTACAACTAGCAAAGAAAATATTCTCACCCCTCTCTATAGATTTTGGATGATTGTGTCTCAAGCCTATAACCTTAGTACCCACTTTTCATCCACTATAAGATTAATTTTTCTCCACTACTATTTTTTATCCATTTACCTTCATTGCCACTATAATTTTTGTGAGAGGTTGGCATAAGAATGATTTGTGATCGATATGGATACCTAAAAATGTTTGGAATGCATTAGGTCATGATATTTTAATGATAAACACAAATTTTATTCTCTCACCACTTTCCACTATGTATTGTTTATCTAAACTCTATATTTAATACACATAAGACTTAATTTCCTCTTTGATCCTCTCTACACTGCCTTTACACAAATTTGTGTTGAAATGATCATTTATAAGGGGCTACTGGAACATATTATTTTAAAGAAAGATGGAATACAATCCACACAAAAATAGACTATGTCGATATTTTTCTAGATGTCACAAACATTTGATTATAGTCATCTAGCTTCCAAATATTCAAAAATATAATTTGTGGTTTTTAGTGTTCTCGTAGAAATCACTCTTTCAAACCCAATATAGGTAGTAAAAAGGAGCAAAGATTTTCCTTACCTTGCTCTTTTTTTGAAATTACCTTCAAGTAACAAATAAAGAGTGTCAAAGGTTGATCCCCAATTAACTGCCTAATAATCAAAATTTAAGAATGATAAGTCTCTAGGTAAATTATCCTTTTTAGCACTAAAGTTTGTATTCATATTAATCACTCTACAATAATATTTTTAATGAATAAACCAATTGTTACAAGAAGAGTAATTAGATGGTTACTATTGTTGCAAGAGTTTTATATAACTACAATTGATGTTGGATTTTGAGAATGTGGTTGCAGATTTTCTATCAAGATTACAATGCGAGGATGAACATGTACTTGTCGATGATGCAACTCCTAATGAGCATCTATTTTCTATGTAAAAAAAACTCCATGTTTTTTAGATATTGCAAACAATCTTATCACATACAAGTTTCCACCACACTTTTTTCTCAGAGATCATAGGCATTGATAATGTCATTTGATGGTGTGTAGCTATAGAAGGTGATATCTTTGATATGCATTAAGTAGGTCATTATGAGCTCTGTGGAGGATATTTTCTACCGAGACTACTACCTGTAACCACCTAAATTTTATCTGTTCCAACTATGGACCCTATTTTCCCTAAGTGTGATCATACCCTCGATTATGTCCAAACGACCCTATTACTGCTTGGCATAATTCTTCAAATCAATTTAATGTCCTAGGTGATTTTTTATCACTAATTTATATTAACTATTATAGCCATATGATTCAAATCAATTCAATCCAAATTCAAACATGGCTATAGTATTTAATTATAAAATAATTAAATAAATCCCTAAATCAATTACCCACTTGCAAAATAACCCATTCCCCCGGCCTATTTAATTTAATTTAATTAAAATGGCTATAGTCCCCTAATTATTAAAAAGCAATTAAATTGTTTAAATAATTAAATTCCTATTTTTGAATGAATTAAATAAACTTAATTTATTTAATTAATATTCTTCTAAACCCTAACCTAACCTATCTCAACCACTTCTACCCTGGGTTCTAACCCTTCTCAACCCATTCACCCTTGCTAATCTAATCCTGATTCTAAATTCTAACCCTAACCCTCCTCCTAATGTTGTCACATTCCATTAAGAAATGATTAGCAACTCAACCCACTTGAGAAAGTCCACTTTCTCAAGCATGACTTTCCTAATGGACCAACTTGCCAAGTTGAACCTTACACCCTTCCCATGCTTCTTTAAGGCTTCCATTAATGCCTCATTAATGAATATGACTTAAGCCTATGTCTCCTCCATGCCTCATTAATGCTGAGGGAATTAATGGATCTTACACTACCATTAATGAGTCCCTCAACTCATTAATGAGCCTTGTCTCCCCTCTCTCTCTCTCTCATTCTTCTATAAATAGAAGCCATTTTTGAGAGTAATTAAGCCTTCATCTCATATTGTAAATGCATTGTTATGCTGTTAGAATAAATTTAGACTCATATTTCATTTCATAGTTCACGCTTATGCATTGTTATTATCTCCATTCTCAGAGCTAGAATGCATGTTTTCTCATCATTTAGCTTATTTTAAACTAAAATCCTTCATGCTAGGTCATATGTGTCACTGATGGTAGCATAATCTGAGGGCTATTATGTTACTAATCACACTCTTCTTAGTTAGAAGGCAATAGGTCAATATTAGTTGGTTTTACATGCTTATCTAACCTTTTTGAGCTAATGCAATGATCTATTGAAGTGTTGTGTCTTTCTTATCAGGTAAAAAATATACACACACATTTCTGGCACCCACCAAGGGGCAAGATTTCCAACTTGGCCTCAATTTCTATCACTTTTTCACTAATTTGCATACCCAAATTTCTGTTACAGGCTCACTTCTGACCATTCTGGATCACATCTAAGATACGCCATCGCACCGCAAAAAAGAGGCTCACATCCAAGATTTCCCACATCATTTTCAGTTTAGGTGCACATTTGGGGAACATTCAGTCGCATCCAGGATGTTGGGTCATCTGGTAATTTCTGCATAGTATCCAGGATGTTGGGTCACATCTGATAATTTTTGCATAGTATCTAGGATGCTGGGTCACATCTAGTAATTTTTGTATAGTATCCGGGATGC
>MU226259.1:510196-537298 GCA_018584345.1 Thuja plicata | reverse complement strand
GATCCCATGACCCCTTTTGACCCATTTGAGTGTTCAAATGTGTCTTAAGGGGTCCTATGACCCCATAGGACACATTTGAGCATTCAAATGTGTCAAAAGGGGTCATGGGGTTTTCCTAGGTGTCCTAATGCATGATAAGACATACTAGGACCCCTTGAAAGACCCCATTATAAGAATAATAAGCATAAAAATGCAAATATTAACACATAGAAGAGAACACAATAACACAAAAATTTAATGTGGTTCACCCAATCCCTGGGCTACGTCCACCCACAGTGAGTCCAATGTCTTTATTATTATCCAGTGATTACAATTTGAAACCTGAAACTCAATACTGCCACAGGAAGCTACGAAAAAATCCCTCATACAAAAACTCAAACCCTAAGCCCTTTTCACAAGTATTTTTGACTTAACCTAAGTATTGCTGCCCCAGGACCCCACAAGGGGCTCTACCCCTTGACTCTATGTTTTGGGGCACTGCCCCCAATCCCCTATAGATAAGTCTGGGGGGAAAACACACCGAAAGAACCTGCATCTGATTAGGCTCTACATACATAACAATCTCCCACTTGGAGATTGATCAGACTCCACAACAATATCCTCCCACTTGGAGACTGATTGACCAAACCTGTAGCTCCCACTGGAATAAAGAAACCACCTTGGACTTTGTTGTTCTTTTATTTTTTTTAGTCTAGAAGACCAACCGAAGCTGAAGAGGAATTCAACTTCTCCCTTGTCACTACCTTTGTAAACATATCTGATGGATTATCATTTGTATGTATCTTCTCCAAATTTAACTTTCCATCATCCAAAACTGACCAAATGAAATGATATCGCAATTGTATGTGCTTTGTTTTTGAGTGCAAAGCAGAATTCTTTGCAAGATGAATGACACTCTGGCTATCACTGTACAATGGAAGATCTTCCTGCTTCTGACCCAATTCCTCTAGAAAACATTGTAACCAAATCATCTCCTTGCTAGCTTCCGTAGTAGCTACATACTCAGCTTTAGTGGTTGACAGTGCATTAACCTTCTGTAATCTAGAAATCCAACTGACTGCAGTACCCCCTATAGTGAAAACATACCTAGTAGTACTCCTCGTTATATCAATATCTCCTACCAGATCAGAGTCAACAAATCCACTCAAAGTGGAACTAGATCCTGTGAAACATAATGCCTTTGTAGTAGTAACTCTCAAATATCAAAGAATCCATTTGACAGCATTCCAATGTTCCATACCTAGATTTCTCATATACCTGCTGAAAACTCCCACTGCATGACCAATATTTGGCCATGTGCATACCATCACATACATCAGACTGCCAACAACTGATTAATATGGGATGTTACACATTTTATCTAGCTCTTCCTGTTCCTTTGGGCACATTTTCTTAGTCAAATTGAAATGACTAGCCAAAGGTGTACTGACTGCTTTTGCATCATGCATATTGAATCTTTTCAACACCTTCTTTATATACTCACTTTGGGACAAATTCAAAGTTCTATTTTTCCTATCCTGTGTATTCCTCATGCCAAGGATTTTCTTAGCAGCACCCAAATGCTTCATAGCAAATGACCTTGCTAATTTCTGTTTAAGTTCATTTATGTGTTGCATATTGAACCCAACAACAAGCATGTCATCAACATAGAGTAACAGGATAATGTAACTCCCATTATCCAATCTCTTAAAATATACATAGTGATCAAAATGACATCTATGGTAACCTTGTTCAGCCATGAAACTATGAAATTTTAAATACCATTGGCGGGGTGCCTGCTTTAGGCCATACTGACTCTTCCTTAACCTACACACCAAATTATTGTTACCCTTGACCTCAAATCCCTCTGGTTGCTGCATGTAAATTTCCTCCTCCAAATCTCCATGGAGAAAAGTTGTTTTGACATCTAATTGTTCAAGATGCAAGTCATCTGCAGCCACAAGACTTAGTACAGTTCTAATTGAATTCATTTTTACAACAAGGGAGAATATTTCATCAAAATTGATACCCTTTTTCTGTGCAAAACCTTTTACCACATGTCTGGCCTTATACCTCTTCTTTCCTTCATCTTCCTCCTTCAGCCTATAAAACCATTTGTTAGGAAAGGCTCTTTTTCCTTCAGGTAAAGGGAATAATTCCCAAGTCTTATTTTTCAACAAGGATTTCATCTCCTCTTGCATGCCCAGCTTCCACTGTTGTTTGGCATCCACCTGCATTGCTTCTTCATATTCTTCTGGTTCACCAGAATCAGTCAATAAAATGGAATACAGATAAGGAGAAAACCTTACAGGAGGTCTACTTGACCTTGTAGAATGTCTAACACTTATAGGAGTTTGTGGGATAACCTATTGTTGCTAAGCATCAGGTACTAGTGGTGTTCCTTTTTCAAGAGTCTCATCTAACACCACATATTCTTGTCTGACCTGTTCATGCTTCTTTTCTTGAAACTGTTCTTTATACATGACCTTCTCATTGAATATAACATCTCTACTTCTAATTATCTTAATATTTTCAAAATACCATAACTGATAACCATAGTCATCTACTCCATATCCAATAAAGGTACATTTTTGAGATTTAACATCAAGCTTGGTTCTATTTTCTTTATCAACATAGACAAAAGCTTCACAACCAAAAGTTTTTAGAAATGAATAATTTACCTTTTTACCAGTCCATGCTGCCTCTGGAATACCACCATCCAAAGGCGATGAAGGTCCTTTATTTAACAAAAATTTTGTAGTGTTGACAGCATCTACCCAGAAATGAAGGGGCAGTCCATCATGCAATCTCATGCTCCTTGCACGTTCCATGATTGTCCTATTCATTATTTTTGACACACCATTTTCTTGTGGGGTTCCTGGAACTATCTTTTTCCGTAGAATTCCATTGCTAGAACAATAATCTTCAAAGGCTGTGCTACAATACTCACCTCCATTATTGGATCTGAGAAACTTCAACTTCTTTCCTGTCTCATTCTCAACCAAAGCTTTCCATTTCTTAAATGTTTCAAAAACATCAGATTTTTGTTTCAAAAAATATACCCATGTTTTCCTGATTGAATCATCTATGAAAATAACATAATAATGAGAGCCACTGAGAGATGATACCTAAGTCGGTCCCCATACATCTGAATGCACTAGCTCTAACTTCTCACTCTTCTTTTCTTTCCCAAGTTTGAGAAATCTGACTCTTTTCTGTTTACCATAAACACAATTTTCACAAAACTCTAAATCAATATTTTCTAGTCCTGGAAACATATTTTTAGAGTGAAGGATTTTCATCCCTTTCTCACTCATGTGCCCAAGCCTATGGTGCCACATTTTTGAATCTGTTCCTGCAACATCTATAGTAGCTTTCCCTGCATTAACATTATTAGTAGCAACTAAGGTAGAATAAGTGTTACCAGTACACAGATATAATGTTCCTATCTTCAAACCTTTAGCTACTACTAATGAACCTTTAGTGACCTTCCAGACATTGTCTGTAAACATGAATATGCAGCCTTCACTACCCAGTTGTCCTATAGAAATTAATTTTCTTCTTAAATTAGGGACATGCCTTACCTCCTGCAATACCCAGTCAATTCTGTTTGGCAACTTGATCTTTATTTTCCCTTTCCCAACAATAGGACAGGGCTCATCATCACCCAAATATACCTATCCAAAATCACCTTGAACATAATCTTGAAAATATTTTTGTTGGCGAACAGATTTGTCTTTCTCTTTTTGAATGGAAATGGATTAAATATTCTATGTTTTTGAAGTCAAATAATTTATCAACAGTTGGGTAAGCATAGGAAATTGCTTCCCTCTAAATTTCTAAGGTTCATCTTCCTTGTATGATATTCAATGAATTATCAATATAAAATTACATTCGTTCACCTTTAACCAGAAGGTGCAGAAGGACAACTCAAATACTCTTGGGTATTGAGGTAATCTACAGAATCACTAATAAATAGAATAACCATGAAGTAAACAGAAATCTACTAACTACTTCTAAAATAGGATATTTATGAAATAACCTAAGAAAGACAAACTGGGAAGAAACTTGAAGTGACTAAATATAAACGACACATATAAAGATTTAAATGCACTAATTCTCAAAGAAATTAAATACATTCCAGATTTTGATTCAAAGATCTAAACCATATCATGCATATGTGTATTCATATATTAATCGGATCAAAGTCTGATTAAAAATTAGTCACCAACTATTTTAGAAAATCTAGCAAAAGCTTAAGCTAATTATCTTCTTCAAAAAAACTGAAACTATCTATTTTCTAAATTGATTTTCTAACCCTTTTTCAGTTCAAAGTTCCCCTATTAATAGTTTTGCATCCAAGAGAGCCTCCAGAAAAACCTGGCCTCTTAGATGCCAAAGGAAAACTGTTTAAAACCAGTTACATAACTAATAAAAGTAGAGTTTCAAAACACGTGCCACTTAAAACATAAAGTAAGGGAAAAAGTTGTCCCCAAGATTGCTAACTCCTATTGGGGCCTTCAAACGTGGCATCTGCACGAGCTTCCAAGATCAGAACACATTTGTTGACTCCTGGGCTGGTTGGGAATGTAGGTTCTTCAAGCCTATCAGCTTCACCCATGTCACATTCTTTTCCCACCTCAACTCCCTGATTCTCTCTGCCTGCTTCGGCAACTGACCTTTGTTCAGCAGCAACATGGATTCCACATTTGCAATTCTGGTGAAGTCTTGAACTGTCGGTGCTTCATTTTCTTTGAGAGTGTTCATGGCATCTGTGAAGATCTTGACCATGGCATCTATGTCTTTGTTACCTCCATCAATCTACAAAATACTTGAGGGGTTCACTATCTTGCTATCTTTCAGTGCATCCGCATGCATATCTAGCACTTCCTTTTCGATCGCTTTGACTTGAGAGATCGTAGCTTTAAACATTGTATTTTTCCATTCAATGTTCTACTTTAGGATAAACAACATATAGGGGTCTACCAATTTCATTGGATTTTGAGCTAAGAATTGAGTCACATCATAGCTTTCTATTTCTTGAACTTGTATGATGATCGCTGTGCATTTCGCTTCTTCCATTTCCCAATTTGGAACTAGGGTTTGAATCTAAACAAGTAATGTTTCTCCATCAAGGCAAGTAGATATAAACTCATGGATGAAAGCACTACCTTCATTGATGACATTGTTTATCCAAGATTTTATGATCTCTACCAGAACCTTCCCCTGCTGAATTTGCTTCACTAGCCTTTGGCTTTCAACTGAATTCAAATCAAAATCCTATGAAGACTGAGCTAGAGGCAGAACCCCATCATCAATGAGTGAGGAAAGAAACTCAGCCATGGTGGAAACTAGCTGTTTTAATTTTCATTTCTCTTTCCCATCTTTTTGCGACTGCCTGAGCATATCATCGACTAAGAACTTAAACAAGTGATCCCTAGAATCTCTGTTTAGAACACCAAGTTCCATTTTTGTGATCTTGAAGTCTTCAGCCTCTGGTTCTTGAATTCCTTCTTTAGGCTTGAAATTAGCTATCTCCGCAATCACCTTTCCAGTTAATGGATCAGTAGATAGCCTAGCATCACTCTTCACTCTCTTTTCTTTGGGAGTTCAGGTAGCATACTTGGTAACAATATCTTTTACAGGGAGTGAAATGGGTTTATAACCCTTTCTTTTATTCACTGATTCAGTAAGCCAAGGAGGAACTAAACCAGTGACTATCTGATTGTCAGGGGTTTTTGCAGGAGTATCCTCAACCTGAGGTACCTCTATATTCATAATAGAATTTTCCTGTTCTTTTACTTATTGATCTGGAGAAAATGAAATATCATTGTCATTGATCTCAACATCCAAGTAGTCGAGTCCTAAAGCTGCCATCTAAGAATGCTTCTCTAATCTTGTTCTCAGTCTCGATCTTGGTGCAATCAGGTGCTTGCATGAAATCACCTTTTTCTTAGGAGGTGAAACTTTACCTGCATTTGGAGCCACAGGAGATACATTAGATGAGGCATGCTTGATTTTCACTAGGGTTGGTTTTGCACTATGCTTTTTAAGAGGGGGGTTTTTAGCTCTCTCCTTCTTCCTTTTTGTTAACTAGCTTTCTGTGACCCCAAAAAGGATTCAGGCCCTCAGCTTTATATCATCCTCTTCTTTCCTATTCCAATCTATGTCTAGGGGAACTTTTGCATCCACATTGTTAGCCTCTGAACCTGTGGTTTTAGAACAGTCTTCTTCCACATCTTTAATATCAAAATTCAACTGCAACATTTTTATCTATGGGATTACAAGCCTGGAATGATCTCGTTTCTAGATTACCTCCTCATCACTGAGATCTTCCCAAAGGTCTTCTAGGTGTGAGCTAGGTGAAGGATAATTACTTAGGCTTAAAACCTTCCTCGCGAAGCCTTTGTTGTCAAAACCTCTTCTTAACTTATAAAACTGCAAGTGGAAGTTCAACAAATTGCTTCCTATTACTAAATCACCCATCATATTATTACAGATTAAATTACCAATTTTAACTGGGAACATGGAAGGCCATTTTTCTTCTAGCAAAGCATTTTTGATGACCACAAACAACTACCTACAAACCTTTTCCAAAATAAAATAGTCGAAAGCAAACCTTGGGAGCCTGAGTGGTTCATCATCAAAGCCTCCAATCTGAATGTAAGTGAAACATGGGAATTGGATATACAGGCTGCCATAAGTCTAAATTAGTTTTCATGCCTCCAATGAAACTCTTTGGTTTGGGACCCCAGCCAATTGTTGACACAGTTTACCAAGGAAAACATCATGGACCTTCCTGTAATTTTACAAAATTTTATCTTTCCTTAACAAAGGACAGTACTCATGAATTATAATATCTTCATTCCAAGCAACATGTCAGATGGCGGACAAATCCTGTGTGCATGCTAGGAAATATATCAAATAAGAAGACACAAAGAATTCTTTCCTAATGGCCTGAGCTTTTTTGAGTTGGTCTCTCAAAGAACTAGCAATGATTTCAGCCCAATCAATATGTTGACCCCCTTCCAAGATAATTTCTATAAAATGAAACATCCAATCCTCGTAAAGAAGAACTTGTTTTGAACCTTTGATCTGGTGAAGTAACACTATCACATCGTGAATAAGGGGTTTCATGTGATGTTTATTGAGGAATTTAGGCAAATGAGAGCCACCTTTGTAATTAGTTTGAGACCACTTTCTAGCCACATGGCTCCAGTTTTTATCTTCAATTTCTTTGTACTGAGGTAGGGATTGAGTGGGCGTAAAACTGACAAAAGACTCTTCTGGGATTTTGAAAATAGCCATAATAGTCTCCCTATTGATAGGAACAAGGGTTTGGCTTTTCATGTTTAAAATACACTTGGATTTAATATCATATCTATTAATACATTGTTGAACTAATTCTAGGCATACCACTGATGGCGGGAAAGCTGTGGCTTCTAATAACCCACTCAACAGGAATCCTAGGCTATGTTCTTCTACTACACGGTTTGCATAATTCACTGCCATTTTTTCTATTGGAACCCCTAGTAGGTCTATTTCTGAGATAATAGGAGCTATGCACTGCATATTTCTAACATTCCTGAAGAAATGCAAATTGGACTTCATCCTCTCTTCAGAAGTAAAAACCCAGATGACCCCCCCCTTTTTGAATCAATATATTAAACAACAACAGGGAAAAAGAAAAGGCTTCAGGAGCTACCTATTTTACATAGACTTGGAACAAATTCTTCTCCACAACCAAGACTCCACAGAATGATAACAGGAAAGAAGAACTTACAGAGCTGTTTATATTTATTAAAAAATTCTTGGGAAGATCGACTTTAATGAGAATAAGTCAGGAGCATTAAATTTTGTTGATGCAAGCCATAATGACTCAGCAATAAGGCCTCCTTGGAATTTTCCACCCTTAATATCATTATTAATCATACCCCAAATGATATCTTCTGCTCATGCTAAAAATCTTGTTAAATGCCACCCCAAACCTCATTGGAAGTTCACCTCATGGCGCCCGTCAAATCAAAACTGCCCCTCTTAAAACTTAACCATTATTACACTGCCAGATCACATCATGGGTCCCATCAATTGTTTTTTCACTTGATGACTCTGCCCACAATCTGTCTCTGAACCTCTTTGAACTACTTTGAACCAGAGTTCAAAGAGGTTCGAAGTGGTTCACCTCCATAAGGTGACGTAGATCAGGGCCCACCTACAAAAAATAGACGTTAAAAGATAAAACATTCATCAAAACACTTTGAACTACTTTGAACCAGAGTTCAAAGAGGTTCAAAGTGATTCAAGTAAAGATTGAGCCTTGTAAAGGATCGGTCTGAGAATGGCTGAACTTGAACTTTGACAAATTTGAAAGGGATATGCACTTGAAGGGTTACCGTAAGGGGAGACTTTCAAGGGAATGCACTAAAAGAGCTTTGAATTAAGGAATTATCAAGGGTCTTGAAACTTTAACAAAGGCAACTCTAACTGACCCTAACATCAGCTCTAGCTGGGGACTACATATTTCTTAATGTGCATAGAACTCTAGATAACTAGTTTCACAGAGAAAGCTAACAAAAGGAAAGAAAAATAGACAACTACCAAAAAGGAAAGCAAGGGAAAAACTACCTAATATGTACATGGATACCTACTGAGGTGCATCATTAGAGCTTGCATAACTTGAGATCCTGCCCATTGTAGGTAAAAGGCAAATTCACACCATCTGGGTAGGACAACTAGAAAGCATTTGAACCAATAGCTTCAAAAATAATGAATGGGCCCTTCCATAAAGACTCAAATTTCCTGTGAGAACCTTTAGGAGCTCTTCTCTTGTCCCATAAAGGACTTCATCTCCCTCCATAAAGTTACAAGGCCATGCTCGCATATCAAAAATTTGCTTCACTTTTAACTGATGTTTTGTAATATGATCCACCAGATCTTCTCTTTCCTCCTCCAGCCTAGCCAGATGCATGATATGTTTCTCCAGAGGATCTTTAAAATAATCATCTTCAATTATATCTTGGAGCTTAGCCAAGGAAAGTTGTAAAGGCAGTGATACATGTGCCCCTATTCCATATACTAGTTCAAACAGAGCCATGCCAATTGCTCATTTCAGAGTAGTTTGGTCTACCCATAAAGCTTTGTAGAGTTTCTTATGCCATTCACGGGGATTGTCTTCCATCAATTTTTTTATTATCATCACCAGGTTCTTATTGCTAGATTCTGCCTGACCATTCCCTTGTGGAAAACAGTCAGAAGAGTGAGCTAAAGATATGCCATGCTCATAGTAGAAATATTAAATTTCCTCAGAGGAAAAATATGTAGCGTTGTCAGCTACGATCTTAACCAGTACCCTGAACTTGACAAAAATATAATTTAGGAGGAATTTGCATACCACCTGAGAGTTATCTTTCTTAGTGGGAACTGCTTCCACCCACTTCATAAAATAGTAAGTGGCCGTGAGAATTTAGACATGTCCATCACTAGATGGTGGGTTCAAAGGCCCCACAAAGTCTATACCCCATTGCTTAAATGGTTCATCAACAATTATAGGTTTAAGAGGTAAAGTGGTGAGATGAGGTCTTCCAGTGAAAAGCTAACATTTTTCACAATTATGAACATATTGGTAGGCATATTTGAACATACCAGGCCAGTAAAAGTGGTTCTGAAGAATTTTAAACATTGTTACTATTGAAGAGTAGTGACCCCCACAAGCCTCATCATGAAACACCTTCAACAACTCTTTTTGCTGTTCAACATCTACGCATCTGAGAAAAGTTTCATCTATGCTTCTCTAATATAGAGTTCCTTGAGATATCACATATTGATTAGCCTTCAATTTCAGGTTGTGCCTTTCTTTTGGGTTTAGGTGGTCAGGACATTCACCATAAGTAAGGAAATAGGCCATGTCAGAGAACTAGGGGTCGGTTAAACTGACTAGCAATGCCATAGGTACTTCATCAATTTTTTCAGATGATTCATCATTCTTTGCAATCAATTTATACAAGCCTTTCCCCCTTACCAGATTAGTTGGTTTAATTGCCAGGTCATACTCTTGAATTTTTTCTATCAAGATTGCTCTGCTATTCATCCCAATCTCCCTTTGAGTCAAAATACTTTTCACTGCTGTATCAGGTATGAACACTGTACAATGAGAATGGAGTATGTAGTATCTAAATTGTTTCACTGCTTTAACCACAGTGAAGGCATGATTTTCCATCTGGGAGTACTTAAGCTCCTATCTTTTCAACGGTGTGCTCATATAGGCTATGGGTGCTTCTTGTCCTTTCTCATCTTTTTGTGTTAGTATACCTGACAGAGTATGTTCTGAAGCATAACAATAAATGATAAAGTCCCTTTTGAAATTGAGAATATTTAATACAGGAGCCTATGATATTTCATTTTTAATATCTCTGAAAGCTTGGCATCCATTCTCACTTTACTTGAAAGGAACTTTCTCACTCATCATATCAATCATATTCTTAGTAATTTCTGAAAATTCAGGAACAAATGCTTGCAAAAAACTCACCTAACCAAAGAAAGACTTCAATCCACTCCTATTGGATGGCAGGTTAAGTTGTTGAATCACCTTTACCTTCTCATGGTCAATCCGGATCTTGCCCTTTGAAATGATATGACCAAGTAATTTTCCTTCCTCCACAAAGAATGTTGATTTCTTGGGGATCAAAGAAATGCCATGATTTCTACACCTCAGGAGCACTGCCTCAAGATCTTTTAAGTGTCAACTTCTCTCCTTTGAGAAGACAGTGAGGCCATCCAAGTAAACCACTATAATTTTGTTCTAGAGATCCTCAAAGGATGAATTCATCACTCTCTAGAAGGTTGCACTCACGTTGATTAGCCCAAAGGGCATATGACTATATGCATAAGTTCCCCACGAGGTGATAAAAGCCATTTTGTGCTGATCACTTTTTGCCACACTAATTTGATTGTATCCAGAATAGCCATCTAGCATAGACATAACTTCAGATCCTGAAACAGCTTGGAGTACATGTTCCATCACAGGTAAGGCATAGTTTTCTTTCAAACTTGCTTGGTTCAGGTTACAGAAGTCTACACAAATCCTGATTTCATCATTCTTCTTTCTTACAGGGACTATATTGGCGATCCATGTTGAATGGTGGATAGGGTAGATTATTCTTTCCTATAACATTTTTTTTACCTCCTTTAAAATAGCTTCGGACACTTTTGGATTATAGTTCCTTAATTTTTGACGAAATGGGGTTACACCAAGCTTTAAAGGGATTTGGTGTTCAAATTGGCCTCCTCTAAAGTTCTTTAAGTCTTCATATCCCCAGGTGAAGACATCTTTTTACTCCCTAAGTAACCTTATCAAGTTTTCCTTTTCAGATAAAGTACAAGTCAGACCAATAGAAATCCGTTTTGGATTATATTGTTCTCCTATATCAACCATGTCATACTCTTTAGAATTTTGCACATGGGATACCTTTTCTTTGATGGTACTATCATCTTTCCTTCTGAATAAATGTTCGACAGACACAAGGCCTTTGGGATTCTTATTCCCTTTCAAATGGATTACTCCATCACTATTTGCACATCTTGATAGAATTCTTTGCACTCATTATAGGATCCTTCAAAATATACATCAAAAAAATTTGTGGCACATTATAGAAAATCTTTGAGTTGGGAATCACTGTCAAAGACTTACCAATGCTCTACGTTGTTAGGTATTCTAGGCTTGTAGATCATTTCAATTTGGTATTTTTGGGTTTTTAAATTAGGGTGAGGCAATAAAAGTGAAGCTGATACCGCCAAAGCATCTGCTCTAGTATTTTGACTCCTTGGGATAAATTCAATGGAGAAGGCCTCAAAGAACTCCAACTCATCCCATACCAAATTTCTGTAGTGTCTCAACTTCTCATTCTTGACAGAGAACTGTTCCCTTACCTGTTTCACAATTAGCTCAGCATCACCTTTTGCAACCAATTTCTTGACTCCCCTTTGTTTAGCTTCTTCCAAACCAAGCAGCAAAGCTTTGTACTCTACGGTATTATTAGTATTTTTGAAATCTAATTTGAAAGCAAGAGGAATACATCCTCTATTAAGAGGGAGAAGAACTACCCTCACGCGTGAGCCTGAATTAGAGCAGCTGCCATCGAATTCCATCTTCCAGATATCCTCTTCTTTTTGAGGAGTGTCACTATCCTTTTTACGATCAGTTAGAATAACATAGTTGTTGAAGTGACATTATTCGTACAAAATTTGAGCCTTTGGATTATCTAAAGGCATCACAGTATACTTATTTTTTGGTTCAGGTTCAAGTTTCACTTTCTTTTTGCCAACTGGTATTAGGGCTTCTGACCAGTCCATTTCAATATCCCCTCCTAGATCTTTGCAAAAGTTCTACTGAGTAGCATGCCATAGCTTGCTAGGATATCTGCTACCAAAATAGTCAACTTTAGACACTTGTCAAGGTATGCAGCTAGAACGGCTTGGGAATCTTTGACTTGACCTCTTAGTGGAACTTCCTTTCCATCCATAGAGTAACAATGACAATAAGTTGTAGTCAAGGTGAGACCTAGAGCTTTTGCGACTGGGGTGGGCATGATGTTATCTGATGCGCTAGAATCGATTATGTAATTACTAAGCTTCAGGCCATTTAGAAGCAAGGAAATGTAAAATGGATTGGGTTTCTTTTCTTCTAGCTTACTCTCAACTGTATTAATAGAAGGACAATCTTCTGGTGTTTGAGGGGTGTCTTGAGGTTTTAAAATGAGTGGTTCTTCAATGGTAGAGGTTTCACCTATGAGAGGCTTGTCTAATTGGGGACTTGAACCAAACTCTCCTTTAACATATTTTACCAACCTATCCAACTCTTTAGGGTTCATTTTAAAATATTCTGCAGGCGAGATAGAAATTGTAGTACTTTTACAGAATTCAACAAAGTCAAAGGGAAAAGGAGGAGTTAGATTACCTCTTGGAAATATCTTCACCTCAGGACTTCTTAAATTTATAGAAGTATCTCCATCTTCAGTTTCCTTATGTTTAGCATCAGTAGTAGCAGTTAAACCAGGGATGAATTTTTGTGTTCTATGATTTCTTGTTAGAATCACACAAGCAAGGTCTTGTAGGGTCGCCAAAACACTTCCACCTCTATCAAGACTTGGTTGATACTCTAGATAAAAAGAACTGGACGGACCAAAATCAGGCGAGTCTTTCTCTTCTCGCAACTCTTCTATACCAATGGAATTCTTTGTAGCATTAAGTTGAAGACACCTTAACCAATCAGGAAAAGATTCTCCATCATGATCCATAGTCAGATGAGAACACATTATTTCTTTTGGTGCGGGTTCAATCTGTAATCTGGGTTGTGAAGTTGTCAAAAGGGGAGTTTTTCCCGAAGGTTGATTATATTGTCTTCAGCTAACATCTTGGTAAGGAGATGAGTAAGGAGAACTCACATTATTCTAATGCCTCTTGAGCATAGCCATATCATTCATTAACCTCTACATCATAGGATCTATCATAGTGGAGGAGGAGGAACTCCCTGAAGCCTGACCCACTCGTTTCCATTTTCCTGCTATTATGAAAGTATCCTCCAGCTGAATAGCCTGTGTCTGGGAAACGACCAAGTTAGCCACTCCATATTTCAACAAATGAAAACTGATGTCAGGTGGGACAACATTTAAGAAAAATATTTTCTTATTTTCGTCCCTTGGTGCAGAATTTACTGGTATTCTTTGTAAGATTCTATTAAACTTAGCCACAAATTCCCGCATGGGCTCATGCATCTCTTTCTTCATTTGGCTAAGTTGGAGCAATAGCGACATCTCATTCTTGGGAGATTTGAATCTTTCTTCAAAGGCAAGTTTCATGTCATTCTAATTGGTAATTGATCCATTGGGTAAATGAGGAAACCAGTCGGCAGCAGTGTCAACCAAGATTCTGACAAAGAGTCTAACTGCTATTTCCTGAGTAGGAATGCTTAACACGCCACAAGCGGTATGAAAGGAACTAAGGTGATCATCGGTGGTTACTCTTCCATCTCCACTAAATTTGGGCAAAACCTGATTAGGACCTTTAGGTAAATCTCCAGGAGGGTTAGCTCCTAAATTTAGTGGGCCAATATTTTGACCCCAAGGTTGATTGGCAGCCATGTTAGGCAACTAAAAATTCAAAGGCTAGATATTAAGAACAGTAGGCACTATGGTACCGGGTGTTACAATGGATTGAAAAAGAGGTGGAACAACTGGGGTGGATAGAGGTGAGGATGGTCTGCTAAAATTTTAGGTTTTGTTCTTCTTAAAAGTGAAATCAAATTTGAAACTGAGGTTTTTCAGAGCTTCAAAATCTTCGTCAATCAATCCCTTTCTTCTATCACCTCTGGTGTATCTCCTTTCTGCCAGTTTAAATATTGGGAGTAAGCCTCAATTTCTCATTGGGACTTGTGCAAGCCTATCTACTATGACTTCTTCATGAGCAACTGGTATACCCCTTAGTCGCTCAGCTATTTCTTCTTCCTTCTCAAGCACCTCTTGAACTTGATGAAACTATTGATTACTGTGTCTGAACCTCCACATTGATTCAGCCAGGCTTGAGATAATGTCTTCTTGTGTGTTTCCAAATCTTAGGTTAGGTTGAAGCACATGGAACATGTCATTGTATGGCAACACCATCTTGTAATATTGTAATGAATGGAGAATCTATTATCTTATACTGGACTCTCCCCAATAGAGTTGCCAAAAATCTGTTGGCGAACAGATTTGTCTTCCTATTTATGAATGGAAATGGATTAAAGACTATGTTTTTGAAGACAAATAATTCATCAATAGTTGGATAAGCATAGGAAATTGCTTCCCTCTGAATTTCTAAGGTTCAGCTTCCTTGTATGATATTCAATGAATTATCAATATAAAAGTACATTCATTTACCTTTAACTAGAAGGTGTAGAAGGACCACTCAAATAATCTTGGGTATTGAGGTAATCTAAAGAATCACTAATAAATAGAATAACCATGAAGTAAACAGAAATCTACTAAGTACTTCTAAAATAGGCAATTTATGAAATAACCTAAGAAAGACAAACTAGGAAGAAACTTGAAGTGACTGAATATAAATGACACATATGTAGATTTAAATGCACTAATTCTCAAAGAAATTAAATACATTCCAGATTTTGATTCAAAGATCTAAACCATATCACACATCTGTGTATTCATATATTAATTGGATCAAAGTCTGATTAAAAATCAGTCACCAACTATTTCAGAAAATCTAGCAAAAGCTAAAGCTAATTATCTTCTTCAAAAAAAATGAAACTATCTATTTTCTACCTTGATTTTCTAACCCTTTTTCAGTGAGGAAAGAAACTCAACCATGGTGGAAACTAGCTGTTTTAATTTTTGTTTCTCTTTCCCATCTTTTTGCGACTGCCCGAGCATATGATCAGTTGAGAACTTAAACAAGTGCTCCCTAGAATCCCTGTTTAGAACACCAAGTTCCATTTTTGTGATCTAAAATTCTTCGGCCTGTCATTCTTGAATTCCTTCTTTAGGCTTGAAAGTAGCTATGTCCGCAATCACCTTTCCAGTTAATGGATCAATAGATAGCTTAGCATCACTCTTCACTCTCTTTGCTTTGGGAGTTCGGGTAGCATACTTGGTAACAATCTCTTTTACAGGGAGTGAAATGGGTTTATAACTCTTTCTTTTATTCACCGATTCAGTAAGCCAAGGAGGAACTGAACCAGTGACTATCTGATTATCATGGGTTTTTGTAGGAGTATCCTCAACCTGAGGTACCTCTATATTCATAATAGAATTTTCCTATTCTTTTACTTGTTGATCCAGAGAAAATGAAATATCATCGTCATTGATCTCAACATCCAAGTAGTTGAGTCCTAAAGCTTCCATTTGAGAATGCTTCTATGATCTTGTTCTTAGTCTTGATCTTGGTGCAGTTAGGTGCTTGCTGGAAATCACCTTTTTCTCGGGAGGCAAAACTTTACATGCATTTGGAGCCACAGGAGATACATTAGATGAGGCACGCTTCATTTTGTCTAGGGTTGGTTTTGCACTATGCTTTTCAAGAGGGGGGTTTTCAGCTCTCTCCTTCCTCCTTTCCGTTAACTAGCTTTCCGTGACCCCAAAAATGATTTGGGCCCTTAGCTTTATATCATCCTCTTCTTTCCTGTTCCAATCTATGTCTGGGGGAAATTTTGTATCCACATTGTTAGCCTCAGAACCTGTGGTTTTAGAATAGTTTTCTTCCACATCTTTAATATCAAAATTCAACTGCAACATTTTGATCTATGGGATTACAAGCCTGGAATGATCTCATTTTCAGATTGCCTCCTCATCACTGAGATCTTCCCACAGGTCTTCCAGGTGTGAGCTGGGTGAAGGATAATTACTTTGGATTAAAACCTACCTGGCGAAGCCTTTGTTGTCAAAGCCTCTTCTTAACTTATAAAACTGCAAGTGGAAGTTCAAAAAATTGCTTCCTATTACTGAAGCATCCATCATATTATTACAAATTAAATTACCAATTTTAAGTGGGAACATGGAAGGCCATTTTTCTTCTAGCAAAGAATTTTTGATGACCACAAACAATTTCCTGCAAACCTCTGCCAAAATAAAATAGTTGAAAGCAAACCTTGGGAGCCTGAGTGGTTCATCATCAAAGCCTCCAATCTGAATGTAAGTGAAACATGGGAATTGGATATACAGGCTTCCATAAGTCTAAATTAGTTTTCGTGCCTCAAATGAAACTCTTTGGTTTGGGACCCCAGCCAATTTTTGACACATTTTACATAGGAAAACATCATGGACCTTCCTGTAATTTTCCAAAATTTTATCTTTCCTTAACAAAGGATAGTACTCATAAGTTAAAATATCTTCATTCCAAGGAACATGTCAGATGGTGAACAAATCCTGTGTGCATGCAAATCCTATGTGCATGCTAGGAAATATATCAAATAAAAAGACATAAAGAATTATTTCCTAATGGCCTGAGCTTGTTTGAGTTGGTCTCTCAAGGAACTAGCAATGATTTCAACCTAATCAATATGTTGACCCCCTTCTAAGATAATTTCTATAAAATGAAACATCCAATCCTCGTAAAGAAGAACTTGTTCTGAACCTTTGATCCGGTGAAGTAACACTATCACATTGTGAATGAGGGGTTTCATGTGATGTTTAGTGAGGACTTTAGGCAAATGAGAGCCGCCTTTGTAATTAGTTTGAGTCCACTTTCTAGCGACATGGCTCTGATTTTTATCTTCATTTTCTTTGTACTGAGCTAGGGATTGAGTGGGCGTAAAACTGCTAAAAGACTCTTCTGCGATTTTGAAAATAGCCATAATAGTCTTCCTATTGATAGGCATGAGGGTTTGGCCTCCCGTGTTTAAAATGCACTTGTTTTTAATATCATATCTGTTAATACATTGTTGAACTAATTCTGGGCATACCACTGATGGCGGGAAATCCGTGGCTTCTAATAACCCACTCGACAGGAATTATAGGCTATGTTCTTCTGTTGCATGGTTTGCGTAATTCATTGCCATTTTTTCTACTAGAACCCCTAGTAGGTCTGTTTCTGAGATAATAGGAGCTATGCACTTCATATTTCTAACATTCCCAAAGAAATGCAAACTGGACTTCATCCTCTCTTCAGAAGTAAAGTCCCAGATGACCCCCCCCCTTTTTGAATCAATATATTAAACAACAACAGGGAAAAAGAAAAGGCTTTGGGAGCTACCTATTTTACGCATACTTGGAACAAATTCTTCTCCACAGCCGAGACTCCATAGAAAAATAACAAGAAAGAAGAACTTACAGAGTTGTTTATATTTTCAAAATAATTCCCAGAAAGATTGACTTTAATGAGCATATGTCGGGAGCATTAAATTTTGATAATGTAAGCCGTAATGACTCAACAATAAGGTGTGCTTGGAATCCGCCACCCTTAATATCATTATTAATCATACCCCAAATGATATCTTCTGCTCGTGCTAAAAATCTTATTAAATGCCACCCCAAACCTTATTGGAAGTTCGCCCCATGGCTCCTGTCAAATCAAAACTGCCCCTCTTAAAACTTAACCATTATTACACCGCCAGATCACATCATGGGTCCCATTAATTATTTTTTCACTTGATGACTCTGCCCGCAATCTGTCTCTGAACCTCTTTGAACTACTTTGAACCGGAGTTCAAAGAGGTTCAAAGTGGTTCACCTCCATAAGGTGATGTAGGTCGGGGCCCACCTGTAGAAAATAGATGTTAGAAGATAAAACATTCATTGAACCACTTTGAACTACTTTGAACTGGAGTTCAAAGAGGTTTGAAGTGGTTCAAGTAAAGATTGAGCCTTGTAAAGGATCGGTCTAAGAATGGCTAAACTTGATCTTTGACAAATTTGAAAGGGATATGCACTTGAAGGGTTTCCGTAAGGGGATACTTTCAAGGGAACGCACTAAAAGAGCTTCGAATTAAGGAATTATCAAGGGTCTTTGACACTTTAACAAAGGCGACTCTAACTGACCCTAACAATTTTCTATGGGGTGTAGCATGGAATGAAGCCCCAGAATCAATTACCCAGGAATCATTAACATTATCCAAACATAATATTAAAGCATCTTGTAAAGTATTACTTGCAACATTAGCTTCCTTACTGTTATCTTCATTTCCCTCTCCTTGTTTGTTTTTGTGAGACCAATAGTCTTTCTTCAGGTGACCAGGCTTTCCATAGTACCAGCAATCTTTCTTTTCTTTAGATTTAGAATGTCCTTTAATTGACTTCCCTCATGACTTGCCATGTGAAGGGCCTTTTCCTCTTTCACTTGTTCTTCCTCTATTCTCCACATTTAAAGCAGAACCTGATGAGGTTGAAGTTTCACCTGTGCTTTTTCGTCGCATTTCCTCGCTTAGGATAACACCAACAACTTCATCAAATTTCAAAGTATTTGAACTAGAGACAGAGTTGCTTACAGCCATAACCAAATTATTCCAACTTTCTAGCAAAGAACATAAAAGTAAGAGAGCCCTAACCTCTTCATCAAATAAAATTTTTATGGATGAAAATTGACTGGTGACGGTATTAAATTCATTTAAATGGTTTGATATAGATCCTCCCTCACCCATTTTCATATTAAACAAATGCTTCATAAGAAATACCTTATTCAAAGCTAAGGGTTTCTTGTATAACTTAGCCAATGTCTCCATCAACTCTATGGTCATTGTTGCCTTTGATATGTTAAATGTTACAGACGGCGCAAGGCACAATCAAATAGATCCCAGAGCCTTCCTATCCAAAACCTTATAGTCCTCTGCTGACATAGTTCCTTGTTTCTTGGTTTTTCCTTCTAATGGCTTCCGCAAATCCTTCTGATAGAGATAGTCCTCCATTTGCATCTTCCATAACTGGAAGTTCAGCCCATTAAACTTATCAACCTTAATCTTACCCTCGTCTACCATTTCTCCCACTTAATCGAGAGACTCTCCCACTAACTTGTGAGACCTTCTTCAGAGAATAGATGAAAGAATGAACGAAAAAACCTCGCTCTGATACCACTTGTTAGAATAATAAGTATAAAAATGCAAATATTAACACACAAAAGAGAACACAATAACATATAAATTTAACGTGGTTCACCCAATACCTGGGCTACATCCACCAATAGTGAGTCCAATGTCTTTATTATTATCCAGTGATTACAATTTGAAACCTGCAACTCAATACCATCATAGGAAGCTACGAAAAAATCCCTCATACAAAATTTCAAACCCTCAGCCCTTTTCACAAGTATTTTTTACTTAACCTAAGTATTGCTACCCCACGACCCCGCAAGGGGATCTGCCTCTTGACTCTAAGCTTGGGGGCGCTGCCCCCAATCCCCTGTAGATAAGTCTGGGGGAAAACTATGCTGAAAGAACTTGAGTTTGATTAGGCTCCACATACATAACACCCATGACCCCTTTCGACCCATTTCAATGCTCAAATTTATCCTAAGGGGTCCTATGACCCCTTAAGACACACTTGAGCATTCAAATGGGATTGTGGGGTCTTCCTAGGGGTCCTAATGCGTGATAAGGTGTACTAGGACCCCTAAAAAGACCCCATGACCCCTTTTGACCCATTTGAATGTTCAAAATTGTCCTAATGGGTCCTACGACCCCTTAGGACACATTTGAGCATTCAAATGTGTCAAAACGGGTCATGGGGTCTTCCTAGGGGTCCTAATGCATGATAAGATGTACTAGGACCCCCACGAAGACCCCATGACCCCTTTCAACCCATTTAAGTGCTCAAGTGTATCCTAAGGGGTCCTATGACCCCATAATACACAATTGACCATTCAAATGCGTCAAAAGGACTTGTGGGGTCTTCCTAAGGGTCCTAATGTGCGATAAGGTGTATTAAGACCCCCAGAAAGACCCTATGACCCCTTTTGACCCATTTGAATGTTCAAATGTGTCCTAACAGGTCCTACGACCACTTAAGACACACTTGACCATTCAAATGTGTCAAAAGGGGTCATGGGGTCTTCCTAGGGGTCGTAGTACATGAAAAGGCATACTAGGACCCCCAAGAAGACCCCATGACCCCTTTTGACCATTTTAATATTCAAGTGTATCCTAAGGGGTCCTACGACCCCTTAGGATACATTTGAGCATTAAAATGTGTCGAAAGGGGTCATGGGGTCTTCCTATGGGTCCTAAGGCACGATAAGGCATACTAGGACCCCAAGGAAGACCTCGTGATCCCTTTCGACCCATTTGAATGCTCAAGTGTGTCTTAAGGGGTCCTATGACCCTTTGGGACACACTTGAGCATTCAAATGGGTCAAAAGGGGTCGTGGGGTCTTCCTAGGGGTCCTAATATGTGATAAGGCATACTAGGACCCCCAGAAAGATCCCATGACCCCTTTTGACCCATTTGAATGTTCAAATATGTATTAAGGGGTCCTACGACCCCTTAGGACACATTTGGGCATTCAAATGTGTCAAAAGGGGTCATGGGGTCTTCCTAGGGGTCCTAATGTGTGATAAGGTGTACTAGGACCCCCAAGAAGACCCGATGACCCCTTTCGACCCATTTTAATGCTCAAGTGTATCCTAAGGGGTGCTATGACCCCTTAAGATAGACTTGTGATGACATATAACTAATTAAATGTTTGATAATGTTATGTTGAAGATAATGCAAAATATTAAATCAGTTAATGGTTTGTATTTTCATTGATGTCAACTTGATATCATCTATATGGTCATGTATATAATGCCAAAGACTTTAGAGAATCAATGGAACAAAGATTATGCTTTCAAAAATGCATAAAAATCAAGTATTCACTAAGTGACATATAATACCGATGGAGTGCACACCATTGGTAAAGGAAAAGAACCAAAGTCATAGTGATACCCGATGAGTAGAAGATAGTATTGCTAGATGAAGAAAAATCACAGGATGCCCGATGAGCTGAGAACAAAGTTTCCCAACTAGTAAAATCTAATGATGCCTGACGGACAGAGATCCCAAAGCTAACTAGAGTCACACCAATAGAACTAGTATTTTTCACCGATGACTAACTGTAGAGTTGACCAACAGAATAGAGAGTTTAGAAAATGACAAAATATGTAGCTGACAAGAGCTAAAGATAGACTTAATTGGTTGTTTTCATTTTTTTATTTGACCAGAGTTAAGTGTTATTTAAAGAAGATTTCTACAGTTGGCATAAAGATAACAATGAGATAAATCAAGAGTTATGCTTTAAATCAGATCGGATGGATTTCTTTTCACAACAAGAATAAAGAATCAAGAATCAAGAATCAAGAAACGGTGAATATCATATCTATATAAAAGATAAGCTTAGTTCATTTTCGTATAACAATCACGGGGATGAATAGAAAGAGGACGCTGAAGAGAAAATGATGAAGGATAACTTCATATAGTCCTGATCAGTCAAGTTGAGGGAGAGCTAAATAATTCTACAGACATCGAAAAATAGTGAAGCACAACATCACATAGAAGAAAGTGTGGAGCACAAAGAATTGAATTGATACACCGATCAGAGAGGTAATGTACTTAAATAGATCTGAAAATTTGCAATTCAAGTTGCATTAGAAACCGGTCATTGTGTTTTAGTTTAACCATTGAAGCATCAAGTCTCTTAACAAAGCAAGACTTAACAGTCTTCTATATATTGAGGTACATCCCAAGGAGTGCCAAAAATGTTTATTCATGAAAGTAGCACTAGATTTGTCTAAAGCCTATTGACAGTCTAATAAGGAGGCTGATTCAAGGACCGTAGCAAACTGAGTTTCCCGATGCTAAGTGACCTCTATGTATAAAATTCTCTAGCAAAGTCACACCTAAAAGTATGTTTATAACCTTTAATAGGGCTGGCTCCTAACAGGGCTCACTTCAGAAGAGTGAAAATTTGGGGTACCGGTCCCAGTGGTTTTTTTCTTAACAGAGTTTCCACGTTAAAATCCTTATGTTATGTGTGTATGGTTTATTACTTTACTATTTTACGTTTCACATATGCATTTCTTGATTTATTAGTATACTTTGTATATTTACTGAGTGTTGGTAAATAAGTTTTACTGCTTATCAGTAATCAAGGAGAATAAGGTCAGAAAAGGAAAACTGACAAACAGTTAATTATTATAAAGTATTTCATGGCATGCATCTTTTAAGGGACATAATAATCTGAGGTTTATTTGATTGGTGGTTAGAATAAAGAAATTTTTTTGAAGCCACTGATTTACCCCCCCCTCTTAGTTATTACTAACAATTGGTATCAGAGCTTGTGTGCTTAGAAGGAAGGTTTCAAGACCTAAGTCAGGATCACAACATGAACAGACGAGATGTGCCCAAGTTGAACAAAGACAACTTTGCTTCATGGCAGACTAGGATAAGACTCCACTTATCAGGTATTAGTAATGATGTTACTCAATACTTAGATAATGAATATGTGTTGCCTACAAGAGCTTTGATAGTAGATCAATTGAGAGAAAAGCATGAGCATAACTACATGACTATAGAGCTTTCTTCCTTACTCTCCGATGCTGAATTTGAAGATGTCAAGGATTGCAAAACTGCAAAGAAAATGTGGGCCAAACTGAAGCTTGTACATGGAGGTGATACAAATGTTCTGAGAGCCAAGGCATAAAGCCTAAGAGGAAAATTTGATAATATTAGAATGAAAGAAGGAGAAAACATCACACAGTACAATACAAGAATAAAAGTAGTCAATACTATATGAGGTGTTGGAGGTACACTTGAAGAGGAGATAGTGGTAAGTAAAATCTTAAGAACCTTACTACCTATATATGCTATTTCAGTTTCTTCTATTCAAGAAATGAGAGCAGTAGAAAACAACACAGTTACACTTGATAGTTTAATTGGTAGACTGATTTCATTTGAGATGAATAACTTTGATAATAGTGTCTTACCAAACTTAGAGTCTGCATTTAAGTCTTCTATGAGAATAAGAAAATCAATTCAAAGACACACATCTAGAAGAGATAGTAAAAGTGAAAGTGAAGAAAAAGATCTAGATGAAATAGAAGCACTCATGGAAAGGAGAATACAGAGAGGCAAAGGTAAATAAAAAGGCAAGTTACCACTTGTATGCTTTAATTGTAGAGAGATTGGACACTTTGCTGCAAGATGTCCTAACAGAAGAAAAGATGAAAAAAGTAATGACAGATCTTTTGAGAATAAATTTGACAGAGGTGATAACAAGGATTACAAAAGTTACTGACAATCAGAAAGAAGAGATACACAAGACTACAAGGATAAAGGAAAGAAGGCTAGCTACCTAGCTGCTTGCAAAGATAAAGATACTGACATCGAACCTGATGAAGACATCAAGATGGTATTTGTAGCTATGAAAGATGATTCAGATGAAGATGAAAGGTATGTTTAAACTATACTCATATCTAAGGTTAGCGAGAATGAAATCTAGATTTTAGATAGTGGCTGCACTCACCACATGACCAATGACAAAGAAAATTTTAATACTTTTGAGTATTATAATGGTGGTATAGTAAGAATGGGTAATGATACACCTTGTCTGGTTGAAGGTAAAGGAACTATAATGTTGAATAACTTGATTAAATGTGAAAATACTTATTGGGTAAAAGGATTGAATTATAATCTATTGAGTGTTTCTCAGCTCAATAATTCAGGTCACAGAGTAGCATTTGAGAACAAGAAGGTAAAGATCTTCAATGAATTAGGAAAACTGATTGGTACCGGTGAACAGGCTAAAGGTAACTTATTCTATCTGAATGATACTAACACCACTTGCTTAATGACTAGAAATGAAGACATCTAGTTGTGGCACAAAAGATTGTGTCATGTGAATTTTGACAACATGATAAAAATAAGCAAAAGAAGAAATGTAAGAGGCTTACCGATGATGACAAAGCCAGACAACATTATGTGCAAAAATTATCAAAAAGGTAAAATGACAAAGTCTAGTTTCAAAAGTAAAACCCATACATCTGATAATATTCTAGAATTAGTCCATGCTAATTTATTTGGACCTATGAGGACAAAGAGCTATTATGGAGATAGATATTTTATTCTCTTTGTTGATGATTACTCTAGAATGATGACAGTTATGTTTCTAAAAGATAAATCTGAAGCATTTAAGATGTTTAAGTGGTATAAGGCTATGGTAGAGAAACAAAGTGGTAAGGATTTGAAATTTTTGAGATCAGATAGAGGAGGAGAATTCATATCAGATGAATTCACTAATTTCTATAATGAGCATGGCATAAAAAGACAAGTTTCTGCACCAAGAACACCACAACAAAATGGGATTACTGAGAGAAGGAATAGATCAATAGTTGACTATGCAAGAACACTGATGATAGAAAAAGGCATCACCCAAATCTTCTGGAGGGAAACTGTTAGCACTGTTGTTTATACACTAAATAGAGTACATTTGAAGAAGGACACAAAGAATAAACCTTATGAGCTATGCTATGGTAAAACACCCAATGTAAGTTACTTCAAGATCTTTGGTAGTCAATGTCATGTCTTAAAGGATGACAAAAATGGAAATCTTGATGCCAAAAGTGATGAAGGTATTTTTCTGGGGTATTCTACCAAAAGAAAAGCTTTTAAATGGATTATCAAGGCCTCCAACAAAATAGTTGATAGTGCAAATGTAAAGATTGATGAGTTTGCAGAAAATAATGAGTTGGAAAGCACAAAAGAACCTGAAGACTACAACAAGTTTTTATATTATGAAGAACCCAACACTCTACCCAAGAAATAGTGCTTTATCCTAGAACAACAGAATGTTGCAACCAACAGTTAGAAAGATGTTACCGACAGTCAAGATAATAATCAAGAAAATGTGCAAGGTAATGAAGAACAGAATGAAGATCAGGAAAATGATCAAGCTAATAGATAAAGAACTGTACCTGTACTTGCAAGATATGTAAGAAGGAACCATCCAGAGATCCAGATCATAGGAGATAAGAAAGCTAGTACAAGAACAAGAAGTCTTTAAACTCAAATTGTTTAATTTGTGAGTTTGAGCCAAAATCTGTCAATGCTGCACTAGATAATGAAGAATGGATAAGTGCTATGAATAATGAGATTGAGCAGATTGAGAAGAAAAAAACATGGTCACTTGTGCCAAGACCAGATGGAAATAATGTCATCGGTAAAAAATGGATGTTTAGGAATAAGATGAATGAGAATGGAGAAGTTACAAGGAACAAAGAAAGACTAGAATGCAAGGGATATACACAAGAGGAAGATATAGACTATGGAGAGACCTTTGCACCCATTGCTAGGCTAGAAGGAGTAAGAAAACTAGTTTCTTATGTTGCATTCAAAGGATTCAAAGTATATCAAATGGATGTCATGTCAGCATTCCTAAATGAAATACTTGAAGAAGAGGTATACATTGAGAAACCAGAAGGGTTTGTAGATCTAGACAAGAGGAACATGGTATGTAAACTTCACAAAGCCTTGTATGGATTGAAACAAGCTCCTAGAGCCTAGTATGAATGAATTAATTCCTATCTAATAAGTATTGGATTCATAAGGACTAGTGAAAATAGTAATCTTTATTTGAAAGAAGATATTGATGCTAACACTTTGATTGCTGAAATATTTGTTGATAACATCATATTTGGAGGAAATGATATGTTATGCAAATCATTTGCTGATGAGATTGGTGGTACCCTAAATTTTGAGAATTTAGAAGCACCAATCCATTATCAAGAAGCATGTTTATCCATACTAAAAAAGATCAAAGGAAGGAATCTTGATGAAACAAATAAACAGAACTAACTAATCGAAGCCTTCAGAAAATGGTGGAATTTAGATCTGCTATAAAGATGACACCGACAGAGGATAAAGATGGTCAAATTTTAAAATCTAAAAATGACCCAATTTGGGAAATCAAATTTTCTATCTCCAGCAGAAATATTAGCTTTTCACAATGTGTTTTAGATTTTTGGCCAAAGCCAAATCCGAAAGTTAGGTAGTTATTTTTTAGTTAATTTATTGTTTTTTTCAAAATAATTTGTAATAAGGGTTGTATCTTTTCACCCTAAAGAGGTGTGAAAGCTACTAAAACACACACACACACACACACACACACACACACACACACACACACACACATACATAATGTAAAATGTAAAGAGAGGATAGAATACAATATAAAACAATTTCACATATTTGGATAGTTTTTAATCAACAAGTATAACATGGGTCTGGATGTACTATTTTTTCAAAATTAATAAAGATAAGTCTTTTTTATTTCACATGTGTAATAGTTTCATTATGATTTTACAATTAGTCCCATGGATAAAGCAATAGAACTTCTTCAAAGTGATAGTTTGATGTGCATGCTTCCTTATTTTATTCATAGTCTATATTTTCAATTGGTTTTCTCATTTTGCATGGTTAAATTCTATTGATTGAGGCCTTAGTCAATTGGTCTGTGATCTGAGAAGTATTACCCTTTTGAAATATCTCTAAAAATTTTTTAGGTTGCATGTACATTCCATAACACCTTTGAAGTGATAAATTTTCTTGTAAAACTGTCTCTGAGGTTGAACATAAGATTGGAATGATCTTGACTCTATTGCCCATGGTAGAATAAGGCACT
>MU226259.1:470748-496084 GCA_018584345.1 Thuja plicata | reverse complement strand
CCCTTTTGACACATTAGAACACTCAAGTGTGTCCTAAGGGGTCATATGACCCCTTGGGACACACTTGAGTGTTGAAATGTGTCAAAAGAGATCATGGGAAGTTGCATGACAGACCTTCCTCAGACATGTCCACAAAACTTTTTCATACATCAATCCTTGCAAATCCTAGGGGTCCTAATGCGTGATAATGTGTGCTAGTGCCCCTTAAGTCCCTCTGTGACTCCTGAGAACACATTGAAACACTCAATTGTGTCCTTGGGGGTCACACAGGGACCTAAGGGGCCCTAGTACACCTTTTTACGCATACTAGGACTCCTAGGAAGTCCCCATGACCCCTTTTGACATATTATACACTCAAGTGTGTCCTCAGGGGTCCTATGACCCCTTGGGACACACTTGAGTGTTTTAATCTATCCAAAGGGGTCATGGGGACTTTCTAGGGGTCCTAACGCATGATAAGACATACTAGAACCCCTAGGAATTCCCCATGACCCCTTTTGACATATTAGAACACTCAAGTGTGTCCTCAGGGGTCCTATGACTGCTTGGGACACACTTGAGTGTTTAAATGTGTCAAAAGGGGTCATGGGGACTTTCTAGGGGTCCTAACACATGATAAGATGTACTAGGACCCCTAGGAATTCCCCATGACCCCTTTTGACACATTAGAACAATAAAGTGTGTCCTAAGGGGTCATACGATCCGTTGGGACACACTTGAGTGTTGAAATGTGTCAAAAGGGGTCATGGGAAGTTGCATGACATACCTTCCTATAGACATGTCTACAAAACTTCTTCATACATTGGGCCTTGCAAATCTTAGGGGTCTTAACGCATGATAATGTGTAATAGGGACCGTTAAATCCCTCTGTGACCCTGAGAACACATTAGAACACTCAATTGTGTCCTCGAGGGTCACAGAGGGACCTAAGGGGCACTAGTACACCTTCTTATGCATTAGGACCCCTAGGAAGTCCCCATGACCCCTTTCGACACATTAGAACACTAAAGTGTGTCCCAAAGGGTCGTACGACCCCTTGGAACACACTTGACTGTTCTAATGTGTTGCTGGGGGTTACAGAGGGACCAAGGGGTCCTAGTACACTTTTTCAAGCATTAGGACCCCTAGAAACCCTCTGACCCCTTTGGAAACCTTTTCGATGCCTTATACTGGTGTATTTAACCTATATATTAATATTTCCTATATAATATATATTATATATACTATACTTGATTTTATTATATATACAACAATATTTTATATATAATATATAATACATATAAAATAATATATAATATATGATATATAATGTAATATTTAATATTAATATATATTATATAATATTTAATATATATAATATATAATTTTTGATATATAATATATCATATGAAGTATGGAGAAATGGGAGGGAGAAAGGGGTTGAAAATAAATTAAGAGGGAGAAAGGGGAGGGAAAATTTAAAATTTAAAATTCTGCTAAGATTTTTGGGTACCTGAAAATATCGGGTACCCAAAATTATTGGGTACCTGATTAGGCTCGGTATTGCTTTGTGCACCATACCTACCTGGTCAACTCTTCAAATGTCTCAAAAATGTATTTTTCCCCTGTTTCTCTGAGTTCCAGACTTTGACCATATAGATGATGACTTTTTTTTCACCCAAATTTGATGAAACAAAAAGGGTATCTTAAGGAGATTATCAGCTTTCTATCGATATAATTGCTATCAAATTTTGAATTCGGTAAGTAATTATTAGTTATTTTCCAATTGAGTTACCTCTAAAGTGTTGATTTATATACTGATTGAAAAATGGCTATAACTTTCAGACGGTATAACATTTTTGAAATCCAAAAAATGCGTCACATTCTATGCTTTGCCTACTATAAGGAAAAATTTTATTTTTTTGAATTTGGTAAAGTTTTCAATGAGTTAAGGTGGTCAGACACGGGAGTTTTTTTTATTCTGAAAACGTTGTAGCAGATAATTCATAATTAATTATTTTTTGGAATAAAATTACACAAAAATATGCATCACATCCGAGCATGAGTCTACTACTTATATATAAAATCTTATAAAAAAATATTATCATTTGATTATGACTAAGGTGGTCAAGCATACACCTACTTCTTATTTTTTTCCTAAATTTTTTGTACTGCTGCATTGAAATCTATACTTTTCACCAATCATATTAACTTTTTTTCAAAAAAAGCCTAATAGTTTAGAAACTAAATTCAATTTCCTACAGATTCTATTCTTACAACTTTTTGATATTAGGTTGATAGCTAGTTCAAATTTTTACGTCAATTTTACTAACCCCGATTTTCTGATTTTTCATTGCCACTTAAGGGCATAGTTTGGCCCCTCATGATCTTGCACATACCCTGGACATCCAATCCAAAGGGTTGGAAAACAATTTCATGCTAAAGAGGTGTTTTTTTTTCTGAAAAGATAAAAACAATTCACACATTGTTGGTTGTGCTCTACATTAGGTTGCATGTGTTTCAATCCAAATTTAAAAATACAACAACCATGTTAATCTCATTCTTAGCTATCTAACCATATGATGGTTTTCAAGTTGTGATTATTTTATGGTTTTCATCTTTAATTTCTTTTGTTAGTGTATCTATTTTTTTCTCAAAAACCAACATGTGGTATTTTGGGTATAATTTTTTACTCGTTCATCAAATTTTGAAACAAATTACATATTTAGAAACTAGAATCTATTCTACATATATTGAAAAAATATTGGATTTCAATTAGTTTTGAAAACATTTAGGGGGAGTTATGCTTAAAAAAAAAAATTAAATTTTATCCACTTTTAAAATTAGTGAAAAAATCATATATTCAATGAAACTTAGCTGAAAAATCTAGCATAAATGACATAATTTCTCACAAGAGGGATTTTTGAAATTCTAATTTTTTTTTTAACATTTTAGGGAAAGCACACTAAACACTATGTTATGATTTTTGATATAAAAAAAAAAGAACTACTTTGTGTTCTCCCCCCCTTTTAAAACCACTGATCTCTACCATTTTTTTTTAAAGTAGTTTAGAAATTATATTTGGACCACTAAAACTCTTATTCTTGTTGCGTCTTCAAATTTTGAGCATAACTATCTTCATTTTCTTGTCAAAGTTCTGACTTTTCTAATTTTAGAAGAAAAAAGTGGCATATTAAGACACCATTTTGGTCCCCATCTTGGTGTACTTACCCTAGGTTGATTTACTTCATTAGGAATTATTATTATGAGTTTGATCTTCTTGGTTGTGAGAGACTTACATCCATGTCGACATTACACATGATACATATATTTGTTTGATCTAAGAGATTGAACAGGTTTGGATATTGTTCTGGATTTTTAGTTGGGGTATTTTAGAGGAGATCATATTTGACACAATGTTCCTTCTTTGAGGTTCTGGTAGAAGGATAAGTTATGGTTTACAAGTTATTTCACTTTGTTTTACGATTTCTTCCATGAGACTCATGACTACATGATTTGGGAGGATGGTGACATATTCTGAGAGACGATGCAACTATTTGGGTTGCATTTGTAGGTCACTATCGTTATTCTTGGAACTTTATGTTTTGTTACTTATCACACCTTGATATGAGCATTGCTTGGTAGACTTGATATGCCTTGAGCTTATTTTCAGATTAAATAATATCCATGCAATAGGAGTTCCTGGATATGTATGTTCTTCATTAACAAGTTTGATACATGGATCTTATTTGTTTCTTATGAGTTGAGAAGATGTTTTTTTTTAAATTATTAGGGTAAGGGCCCTAGTCGCAAGTACATAACAATAAATTAATGCAGCATTAAACAAAAAATAGCAAGAAGCCTTGAACCATAAGACCCAAAAAAAATAAAGTTTATTCAACAGAATAACTCTATGCTGGAGAGAAACTACTGACAGTTAATAGAAAAATACATTACATGATCAAATAAACTATAGCTATCAATAGAGTTATTATCATGGCATGTAGGCCAGCCAAGAAACCAATAGAGTCTATAAGTAGAACAAGAAATAAATATTAAACAACCTTTTTAGGAATAAAGATTATGTCACAGTTCTTCTAGAGAGCTTCAAGGGCATATTTCCAACCAGCAAGACCCACATTGCTCTTACTCATACCAAAAATCTGGTCTTCGCTCCTCTGATCTCTCCTCTTAAGCTATTTATTTATCTTTGATTATCCCAAAATGGTGCCTATGGTAGATTTCTTCATAATACCATCTGTTATGGTAATTAGGGCGATGATAACACTACCAATTTATTTTTTCTTTTGCCTCTTATTAACCTCTTCTATTCTAGTTTCCACAACATTCATTCTCATATGGAGGTCTATTATCTGCACTTCAATCTCATCCATCTTCTCAACTATATTTTGGTTATTAGGTTCATTATTATTTTTTTCATCCAATACTTCAACATCCTTATACTTCATATCATCCTTGTCAACATTACCCTCATTTTCCTCAGAGTTGATATCCTCCTCTTGAAATCTTTCATGATCATTCTCTTATCCCATGTCCTCTTCAATATCCTCTTCATCAATAGGAAAAAAATATTCCTTAGAGGATATAGCATCCTCTTTATCCTCTTCCACCACTTTTTTTAACCTTTTGGGTCAAGAGTATAGTATTTAGTAGTCGCCTTAGAAAGACTAGTGGACCTACAACCACTAGAAAAAATAACACCAGCCTCGTCCTTATTATTTCATAGGTAAGGCGTGCCTCATCTTAGGTTGATATAATGTTGGCTTGAGTTTACTAATTTTGTTTATGTATGGAAGGTATGGATGGTTGTATTTATTGACATATGTTGTGAATGTCATTTCCAATCATGTGGGTTTTTCTATATGTTAGCATCTTGGAGCCTTTGTTATCATATTTAATTTGATTCTTTTGTTTTTTGATTGGTACATCTTTACCTTGGCTTGTTCATTTTCTTCCATAGGTGGCATGTTGGAGGGTGAGAGGAGTTTTTGCTTGATATGATGGTCACTTTGGCTTTGTTACAAGTATCTTGATGGAGCACAATAGCATGTTGCAGATTCATGCAGTTTTATATATGGTTGTCACTAATACATTTGGTGTTATTTTTCGATGGCAACTTTCGACGAAGGATACACTTTTTTGTGAAATTGTATTTTTTTTTGTAATTCTCCCCAATGAAGTCAAAATTCTGACGGTGCTTTTAGTAGACTGTCAAAATTACAATGTCGGTGGGCTATACAAGAAAAAAAGTCAAAACCAAATCATTTTGATGTTAAGTACATTGCAGGAGCAAACAAGCGCAAAGGAGAAAAGGAGCGCGAAGGAGCCGAATTGAGGTAGGGTAACCTGTAAATGATTAAGGCCTTTCCCTAAGCATTCATAGTTGAATGATTCTTGTAAATGAATGTTCTCATGACTCTATTTGTGCATCTTCAAGGAAATTATAGCTTATGATATCCACTTGCCACATGTGCTGATACGAATGTAATAGATATTTGTTGAATGTTGCAAAATTCTAATACACAAGAAGATTTGTTATGGTTATGATCCTTATCTCCTAATTGTCATTTGATGCTTCTTGACCTGTATATACCCTTACCTAGTGATCATCATTTATGTTAATGAAATGAAATGATATGCTTCCAAATTTTGCAAACATGTCTACCCTTTATGCTTTGATGTATGTTCATACCCTATTCCAAATTCCCATTTTGGCACAGGCAGGGGAGATTTTGGAAAATATTATGGAGTCTGGAATTACGCCTATGACTTGTATTTGATTGAAAGTTTTAAAATCCTTTTCAACAAGTTAATTGTGTTCATATCGTGCAATAATAGAATTCAACAAGACCACATTTCTTTCAGCGATATTGTCAAATAGTACGTATGCATCATCTATGCTTCTACATTCTGCAAGCATGTATAACAAAGAATTTTTAACTAAATTTCCCTTCTATTATTTTATGATGAATTTCCATACCTTGTTCCAAAGATCTCATTTAAATTGTTTGACAATGAAAATTGTTTGGGTTATAAACCTAGAAATTATAGGATATGAAATTGCACATAAAACTAATAGGACTAAAAATTGGAATAACCCTAACAAACTCCTCAGAGTTTTATGCAACAACCTCCACTATTGTTTACTCTATTCCCATTCTCTTACAAAAATTATACAATTTAATGACAACTCAATCTCGCAGCTAAAAAAATGATGCCCATTTCAAACACAAGGGTGAATTTTTTTGATTCTTCTTCTGTGACTGCACTAATAACATGTTCTTTGTTGTAAATGAAAACACTCTCAACATTGCTTAATGGGTTCATTTTTCACAAGTTAGAACAAGTTCATTGATATATTATATAATTTGGTGGTGTGCACAGTTTCTAAATTTCTTCCAATTGTTATGGAAAAGTTATGCTAGATTTTTTAGTAAATTGCTACACAAAGCTCCAATTTTTCAATGCCCAAAAAATTATGCATCACACCTCAACATTGAATCCTTTCATCAGTATAAAAATGGATTGATAAATTTTATGCTTTTAGGAGATTTGTTGGTTGAAATAGGAAATGTAGTAGGAAAATTTTCCAAGAAAAATAATGTACCACAAGAGTAAACTCTGGCCTTAGGATAAGGTTTCCAGTGTTCCCAAATTTTCTCCAGTTGATTTCCTTAGTGCTTTTTATTACTGCAAAAGGTAGTCAAGCCCAACAAAACACATTCACAAGTACATGTCCATTTTGATAAGCATATAATGTATATGTTTTCCACTTCATATGTATATAGAGATTTAATTCTTTGATAAAAAAATATTTAGCAGATATACTTAATCATTTAATAAATAAAAATTAGATTACAAAACTCACTAAACATCATTTGTCATGTAGAAAACTTACTGCAATTTTTGCATTAATAACCTTATCAAAAAAATTGGATATTATAGTAACTTCTCCCCCCTTCTTTATTTTATCCCTCTAATGCATATACAATGTGTAAATAAATCTCTCTTGTAGTCTTGCTAACTACATATTCACAATGTAAAAAATATGTTTTATGATTGTTTTTATTGAAATTATCATGAATGTAGAGCTAAAGGGCTCTATAAAATTCTACCAACAAGCTATTAATTCCTAACATCTTTTTCAAAGCCACATGATGGAGGGCTTCATTGAATTTCTCTATTCAAAGAAGATCAAGATATTTATTATGTTCATGGTATATTTTCTTAGGGATGCAACTAACACTATCCTCAATGTCATCTTTAGTGTCATTGGTAAAAAGGATCTTGAAATGTTCATAAAAGGTGTGCACAATGTCATATTGGTTGGTTTGAGGGCTACTATAGAAAACCTTTATAGGAGGAATATGCTCAAAAAAAATTTTGTGTTAAGGGTATTGAAAAAAAACTGAACCCCAACCTCCATTTTTAATTCATTATATGTGATCTCAAATTTGAGCTCTGGTGCAAGAGCACCTAGGTACAAGGACAAGTTATAGGAGGTTTTATTTTGTTCATTCATAATATATTAGGTCATTTTAATGTCCTTAAAGTATAATTAGTCTTTTTGATGTAATTAGAAGCAAAATGTAACTTGTTTACAAGAAATTGCCAAGATTGTGCAATAAGGTCCCGATAAGTCAAAATGATGTAAAATAACCCATGAAGGTAAAAAAGAATTTTAAAAGGTCATGGAATTATATTTAGGAGTATTATGAAGGTTCTTTAAAAATTTTTTCACAAGATGTCAAAATATGTAAAAGTTACAAAAATGCAACATTGCAAAATGCAAGATTTTGCAAAGTTGCACCAAAGTTTGCAAAACAGGTTGGTTGATCAGCTCAAAGGATGGTTAAGAGTTTGTAACTATCTCACATATGTTTAAAAGGTGATGTTGGTCAATTTTCCAGGGTGGTGAATAGGTGGAGGACAAAACACAAAGTTGTTGCCTCTGACTGTCACACCTAGTTTGTAGACAGGGTGACAGTCCAAGAAGATCAGTGAGATGGAGGAAGATCACCCATGGATTCGTTGTAGCGGAAGTATGAAACTATTTTGAATATCCTTTGTAAGGTTTTTGTAACATATTAAATGAATAAATATTTATTATGGTGTAGAATCAAACTATCCTTTATTCCCAATCTCGTTATTTTATGTTTCAGAGCATTTCTTAATAGGAAAATGGATTGAATAACAATCAACACTCATTTGGAAGTCATTTATGATGAAGAAAATTTTATTGGAAAAAAGTGAGATATTTTTCTATGGATCATGGAAACAGATCCAATAGATTTTATTAAAACTGTCTTTAAACCCTCATGTACAGGATAGCAACAAGGGTTCACTATTTTCTCCTATTTAAACTGATGGTAAAATCTCATTCCTTGATATTTTTAAACTAGTAGATTCAATATAATTTAATATGAAATTGTTTTTAAAGTGAATGGTTCTGTAAAATGAAAGAAATTTAATGCCCTTGCAGGCTTGATAGTCAAATTTATGAGTTTTTGACAGTGCTTCAAAACTGTTTGTATTTATTTGATGTTTGTTAGAACTGAAATTGTGTGTAAAGAATTATATAAGGTTTTAAAAACTCAAAGGAACTTTGTGAATTTAATGATACATAATATCTAATGTGGTTATGGAACATTTGTGTGGAAACAAACTACTGTCAACACAAGAAAATAGTGACAGGCTTTAAGTTTCTTAACAAAAGTTTGTAATATTGATATGGAGAAGTTGAAAAGTTTGAGATGGTAATGGGACATCATAAATGTATAAGACACTCTTGATGAACCTTGTATAAAATGTGAAAGTGATCTATGTAAGGAGAGTACTAAACTTGTGTTTGGATTTTCACACAAATGTTGACAGTTTTATGTTTGTAGTAGGCGTTTGTGACCCTGATTTGAAAGGGCTATTGTACTTCCCTTATATATGGAGGGATTGCATTGACATTCTTGTTATGAGTTTATGTGTGCTGAGTTAACATATTGATAATGAAGGATTGTGGTACAACAAGGTAGTTAAGGTGTATATATTATTGTAGGTGTGTGAAGGTTTAAGGACAGAGTGGAAGGACTAAATGTTGCTTGGTAAATACTTGAATAATGTTTGTTAATATGTGTTGAAGTTGTATCTAGGCCTAGTTAAGGGCAGACACAAATGTGGAAGGATAAGGCATGGGAACCTTAAGAATAAGGTAAGATGAATGATTATGGTTGAGTTAAGGATAATGCTTGAAGTTTATTTGTAGAATGGAACCAAATGTAGTGTTTGAGATTGGGTTTTGAATCAAGTGATTGATTGAATTGGGTTGAGAAGTGATACAAAATCCCAAGTGTGCATGCACAAGCCTACTAGGACCTTCACTATTCCTAGTTTCATCAAGACCCTTATCTCTCTTCTAGGATCTTCCAAGTCCTTTTTTAGCTACTTTAGGACTTCTACAAAACCTCTCTAATAGATGATATCCATTGTGCTTCACTTAGGGGTAGCTATCAACAAGTTTCACTTCACACCTTTGCTCTTTCTTGGAAGACTCCAAGTGGTTTCTCAATTCCTCTTCTTAATAAGTGTTTGCAAGGGTATATTCCATACTTGGACACCTTCTTGAGCTTCACTTGATCCCATTAGGATAGGGTATCAAGACCTTCCCAAATGATTTCAAGACCCTTGGTGAATTTGGTCTTTTAGGCCTAATATACCTTCTAGCCATAATTGACTAATTTTTCTCACTTCATTCCAAATAATCCCAAACAACCCCCCACAAAAAGTTGATATTCTGATACCTTTTTTCAATAAATGAGATATTTTGTAGTTCTTATGGTTCTGAGGTCTTCATACAGTGGATTACTATAATTAAGGTCAAGTAGGGCTAATTGGGTTATTCTGGTTTAGTTTGGGGATTTCTACTTGGAAATGTACCACAGTGGATTGGGTAAGGCTTGATCTTCCTAGGAGGTGTCTTTATAACCTCTGTTCTTACAAAACCATGCTTGGTTTCATTCTTCCAATCATATCCATGCATTCAAACACCATTAGTTCACTGGCAAACACCTAACCAGATACACTGGACTCACCTAGCGATTGCCATTAAAATTGGTTAAATTGCTTCTCTGAGATCCTCCCTCCATATGTACACTATAAAATTGATCTACTATATCCCTCATGGACATGATGAAATACAAGGTGGAGATCTATGGGGGAGCCATTTTTCACAAAACAACTCTGTCAACACCAGAAAACTGCTAAACAAGAAATGAATTTGCAAAACTAATCTAATGAACACCTAGAACCTTAAGACCAAAACAAAATATACTATAACTAACCTAAATAAAATAATCCAACACAATTTTGAGTGGTTCAACCCATTAAAGAAAACTAAGTGACAAAAACAAGCGACTAAGAACAAAAACAATGTACATAGCAACTTCATTCCAATTCAAAATATTCTCCACATCATCCAACCTCGGGAAATGAGCCTCCTCATGGAATTTTATGATTTCCCCATTTTTTTTAGGTGGTTAAAATAACTAACCATCCTCAAACATCAAAGGGAATCAATCTTGCCAAAGTTGTCATGCAACTTTGCAAAGTTGCAAATGTTGCCATGACATCATTTTGACAACTTTTACATTTTTGCCTAAAACATAAGCTAATGACCTCCAACCTATATGAAATGATGTAGAAACATCATAGAGGCAATTTTAGCCACATTTACAAGCCTTCCTAATCCTTGAAGTCTTTTAGACCCAAATTTGCACTTTTTAGGCTTTCTAGCACTAAACACTATTAAAGAAAAATCAACTAGGCTGGATTGATCCTAGTCAAATCCACCTAGGTTAAAACTCACAATACCTTCTAAGGTCTAATAAAATACTCCTGACTTGGCTAGGGTTATTACAAGCTACAACCAAAATTCAAACTAGGAGCTAGCCTAGTTGCTTCTGCACCATTCTCCCCAAATAAAAAGAGTTCAATCCACCCTTGGATTGAGCAAGTTACAGTCAATTACCAACTTCTTAAACTCTATCTCTTTGATAAAAATGGCCTCTGCATCTCCTTGGCCATTCCACTTTATCAGATTCTCATTTTAATTCCTCTGACTAGTCTTCTTGTAGACCCTTGAATCAAGCACTTTCTCTGCTTTCTTGGATGGTGTAGGGTTAAGTTCAGGTCCTCTACTTCTTGTATTACTTCAATAAGACTTTGATATAGATCTTGAGTAGGCCCTTTATAAAGGACCAGATCTACAACATTGAAGACCAGAGACAAACCAATATCCTCAGGGAGTTCAACTTTATAGGAATTATTTTCATATTTGGCTAGAATAGTACATGACCCTGATCTCCTCATTTGTAACTTGTTTGGCACTACCTTCTGTAACCTAGCCTTTTTCAAATGGACCATTACAAGATCCCCCACCTAGAATTGGACTTCCTTCTTCCTTTAATCCATCTTTTGCTTAATCTTTGCAGTGTTCTGTGTCAAAGTCTTTCTCACTAATTCATGCACCTCTTTCATGGAGTGTGCAAAGTATTCTGCATAGCCACTCCCTTTGGCTCCATTATTTAACTCTCTAAGTTCAAATATCCCTCTGGGATTTAATCCATAAACAAATTCAAATGGACTCATTCCAATTGTCCTATTTTCTATATCATTGTAATCATATTCTTCCTACCCCAATAGTTGGTCCCAAGTTTGACCATACTCCTTAGTGAGACACCTCAATAGGTTCCCTAGACTTCTATTCACTACCTTAGTTTGACCATCTATCTGAGGGTGGTATGTAGACCCTGAGGATAGATTGGTTCCCAATTTTTTGCATAGTGTCTTCCAAAAGTTACTCATGAATTTTTTGTCTCTATCTGAAACTATGCTCAAGGGTAACCCATGAATTCTCACCACTTCCTTGAATAAAATATGTGCAATGTGACAAGCATCATGAACTATCTTGCAAGGAACAAAATGTTCCATTTTGCTGAATCTATCTACTATAACATATATACTATGAAATCCCTATTTTTTCCAAGGCAATCCTACAACAAAGTACATGCTCAAGAATTCCCAAGGTCTACTTGGAATGGGGAGAGGTTGATAAAGGCCTACATTGGAGGATGTACCTTTGGCTTTCTGACACACTACACAACTCTCCACATAATTTTTGATATCTAGACTCATCCTTGGCCAAAAATAAAACCTCTGCACTAACTCTTGGGTCTTATTGATTCCAAAGTGACCACTAAGTGCCCCATTATGCTTTGCTTGAATCAAATTTTCCCTAATTGATCCCCTAGGGACACATAACTGAATTCCCTTAAACAAAAAGTCACTTTACATTGTATATTCAAAAAATTCACCATGGAAATTATTCTTATGTTCTTTGCATACCTTGTATATCTCTGCAACGTCTTCATCCTCTGCATACAAGTCCTTGAAAATCTGAATACCCATACTCTGTAGTTTCACTTCTTGTACTGTCAGAAGTCTCCTACTAAGTGCATCAACTTCTTTGTTCTGCAATCCTTTCTTATGCTTGATATTGAAGGTGTAAGCCTGCAAGTAATCCACCCATTTCATGTGTTTATGACTGAGATTGTCTTGGGAGTTCAGAAAACTAAGTGCTTGGTTGTATAAATACACTACAAATTCTTTAGGAAGAAAATAATGCATCCATTTCCTTAGTCTTGGACTAGAGCATTCATCTCTAGGTCATAGGTAGAGTGCTTCATCTTTGCATCACTGAGATTCTCACTGTGAAAGTCCATTGGTCTCCCTTCTTGGCTTAAAATAGCCCCAATAGAAATATTACTAGCATCACACTCAACTGTGAAGAGTTTCTCAAAACTTGGTAGTTTTAAGATAGGTTGAGTGACAATCTTCTTCTTCAACAACTCAAATCCTTGGTTAGTTTTCTCATTCCATACAAATTTAGTTTTCATCCCACCTTTTATGGTGTCTAACATAGGAGCACAAATAGCACTAAACTTCTTAATGAATTTCCTATAATATTGAGCTAAGCCATGAGAGCTTCTTACCCCTGTTGCAGTTTTGGGGGTAGGCCAGTTGATGATGGATTCTACCTTGCTTGGATCCATATTAAGGTCTCCTTGAGACAACAAAAAACCAAGATACACTAGCTCTTGCTTTAAGAAATCACACTTATCCAAATTTATCATTAGCTTTTCTTCATGTTGTCTCTTAAACACAATTTGCAGATTCCTTAAATGTTCTTCTTTAGTCCTGCTAAAGATTAGCATATCATCCAAATACACTAAAACAAACTTACCAATGTAGTATTTAAGTACTTCATTCATAAGTCTCATGAATGTGGATGGGAATTTGATAGTCCAAATAAAATTACAAGCCACTCATACAAACCTTATGTGGTTTTGAAGGAAGTCTTCCATTCATCTCCCTCATTTACCCTAATTTGATGATAACCACTCTTTAGGTCAATCTTAGTGAAGTTTTTTTCCCCTCCTAAACATTCCATTAGGTCTTCTATCCTAGGGATAGGGAATCTATACCTAATGGTGATTCTATTAATGTCTCTCAAATCAGTGCATAGCCTCCAAGTTTCTCCCTTTTTGGGTGCTAGGATAGTGGGAACAACACATGGGCTTATACTTTTCCTAATGAGGTCTTGGTTTAGGAGTTCTTGGATTTGTTTGGCAATATCCTCATTTTGTTGAGGGGTCATTTTATAAGGATATGTATTAGGTAGGGTATCTCCTGGGATAAAGTCAATTTGGTGGCTAATATCTCTCTTAGGGGGCAAGCTAGCTGGTTGTCCATCACTGATAATGTATTTTTACTCTTTTAGCAACTCTTGAACTTCTATAGGAATCTATGTCTTCTTTACTGTCTTCTCTGTGTCTTCTTCCTTTGGCTTCAAAACCATAGCATATCCTACTCCCTCTCCTTCTTCTAGAGCTTCTAAGAACTCCTTTTCACTCACCAATAGAACATTAGGGCATGTGAGATTCACTTCTCCTTCTTCTAATAGTGACTGTATTTTCAAAGTCACACCATCTTTCTTGAAAGAATATGCATTCTTGGCTCCATCATGCATGGATTGTCTTTAAAATTTCCATGGCCTTCCTATTAAGAGGTGACATGCATCTATAGGTAGGATGTCACATAGTACCTTATCCTTGTACCTTCCAATAGAGAAGTCCACCCATGCTTGTTCATTCACAAGGACATGTTGTCCCTTGTTCAACCAAGTGACCTTGTATGGATTACTATGTGGAATCCTCTTCATTTTCAATTTACTAACTGCATCCTCTGACACAATATTGTCAGTATACCCTAAGTCTCTGATGATCGTACACAATTTTCCCATCATTTTTCATTTCACTCTGAATATTGATCTTCTCTGGCTTGGTTCTTCTCTCATTGGTTCCTTAATCAATGTTCTTCTTATCATCAAATTTTCTCCTTCTTCTGATTCTAAGGGTATTTCAAGGTGTTTGTTACCACCACTAGATTCTTCTTGTACAAAATTGATTCTCTTGTCACTCCCTTGAGAAGTAGAGCCTTTCTCTGGACACCTATAGGAAGGATGTCCCATTTGGTTGCAATGATAGAATTTCATGGTTGAAAAATAAGAACCTCTTCCTTGTCTATTGCTCCTTCCTTTCCAATTATAATTAGAGCCTCTTACTCTATTGAAGCATCCTTTGTTTGAGCTTCCCTCTTGTTTCTCAGTTAGCTTAGTCTCTCCTTGAGTCTTTGCTTTTGAAATTCTACCACCATACCCACTTCTTTGGCCTTTGCCATCTCTTCCTCTACCTCTGCCTATGGTATTGCTTGTGTCTTGTTTCTTCTTCAAATTTTCTTCCACCTTAACTACAATTTGGTGGCACCTCTGGACTGTGGTAGGAGTCAGTAGACTCAATTCATCCTAAATATTCCATCTTAGACCATTTAAGTATCTAGCTACCTTCACACTTTCATCTTCTACAAATCTTGACCTCATGCACAACCTTTGAAACTCCTCAGTGTAAGAGTTGACATCTAATTCCTTTTGTCTTAAACTTTTCCTTTTCTTATGCAATTGAATTTTATAATATTCTGGTGCATATGTCTCTCTCATTTTGGCTACCATAGATTTCCAAGTGGCTATGTGTTTCTTTCCTTCTTTCTCCTTCTCATCTTGGATGAATTTTTTCCAAGTGAGTAAAAACCCTCTAAGTCTTGCCTTTGCCACTTTTACCTTTTGGGCTTCTATTATTCCATCACACTCAAAGTGATTTTGAAGTCCTTCAATCCAATCTAGGACTACCTCTGGTTCCACTTTTTCACTAAAGATAGGAAACCATCCCATGGCTTTCCATGTAAGGATTTTAATGCTTTCAAGAAGGGTTCTTCAGTGAGGACAGGGTCAGTTTCAAGGAACTCATCATCTAAGGCTATCTGTTTACTCTTGCCTTTAACTTTATCCTTGACTTCGTCAGTCTTCTCTTCTACTTGGTCTAATTTTTTCTCTAATCGGGCAAATCTATCTCTGAGCAACATATTCTATTCTTCTTGATCATCCACTTTCTTTTCAAGTTCTACATTTTTCACCATTTTAGAATCTCCTACTGACTCTGTAGGTTGAAACATTCACCACAAGCCAAATCTTATTGTCTATGATACCAATCTGATAGAAACTCCCAAGTGTGCATGCACAAGCCTACTAGGACCTTCACTATTCCTATTTTCCTCAAGACCCTTAGATCTCTTCTAGGATCTTCCAAGTCCTTTTTTAGCTAGTTTAGAAATTCTAAAACACCTCTCTAAGAGATGATATCCATTTTGCTTCACTTAGGGGTAGCTATCAACAAGTTTCACTTCACTCCTTTGCTCTTTCTTGGAAGACTCCAAGTACTTTCTCAACTTCTCTTCTTAACAAGTGTTTGCAGGGGGTATATTCCATACTTGGAAAACTTCTTGAGCTTCACCTAATCCCATTAGGATAGGGTATCAAGACCTTCCCAAAATATTTCAAGACGCTTGGTAAATTTGGTCTTTTAGGCCTAATACTCCTTCTAGCCCTAATTGACTGTGTTTCTCACTTCATTCAAAATAATCCCAAACAACCCCAAAAACAAAGTTGATATTATTATACCCTTTTTCAATACATGAGATATTTTTTAGGTCTTAGGGTTCTGAGGTCTCCGTATAGTAGATTCTTAGAATTAAGGGCAAATAGGGCTAATTGGGCTATTTTGGTTCAGTTTGGGGATTTATACTTGGAAATGTATCCCAATGGATTGGGTAAGGCTTGATATTCCTAGGAGGTGCCTGTATAACCTTTGTTCTTACAAAATCATTCTTGTTTTCATTCTTCCAATCATACCCCTGCATTCAAACACCATATGTTCATTGGCAAACACCTAACCGGATACACTGGACTCGCCTAGGGCTTGCCATTAAAATTGGTTAAACTACTTCTCCAAGCTCCTCCCTCCATATGTAAACTATAAAATGTGTCCCCTACCATATCCATCATGGCCATGATGAAATACATGGTGGAGATCTATGGGGGAGTCATTTTTCACAAAAATGCTCTGTCAACACCAACAAACTGCTAAACAAGAAATGAATTTACAAAACTAATCTAATAAACACCTAGAAACTTAAGAACAAAAAAAAAAAATATTTTAACTAATATAACTACCATAATACAACACAATATTGAGTGGTTCAATCCATTAAATAACACTAATTAACAAAAACAAGCGACTGAGAACAAAAATAGTGTACATAGCAACTTCCTTCCAATTGAAAATATTCTCCACATTAACCAACCTTGGGAAATGGGCCTCCTGATGGAATTTTATGCTTTCCCCATGTTTTTAGGTGGTTATAATAACTACCCATTCTCAAACATCGAAGGGAATCAAATCTTGCCAATGTTGTCATGCAACTTTGCAAAGTTGCAAATGTTGTCATGACAAAATTTTGACAACTTTTACATTTTTGCCTAAAAAATAAACTAATGACCTCTAACCTATATGAAATAATGTAGAAACATCATATAGGCCATCTAAGGCACATTTCCAAGCCTTCCTAAGCCTTGAAGTCTTTTAGACCCAAATTCCCACTTTTTAGGCTTTCTAGCACTAAACACTATTAAAGAAAAATCAACTAGGGTGGATTGATCCTAGTTAAATCCACCTAGGTTTGAACTCACAAGACCTTCTAAGGTCTAAGAAAATACTCCTGACTTGGCTAGGGTCAGTACAAGCCACAACCAAAATTGAAACTAGGAGTTATCCTAGGTGCTCTTGCACTAAGAAGTTGTTTTGATTCCTTAAATGATTATTTTGGATTGAATCTTGAAGGGTTCTTGAGTGAATGTGTTTATGGGTGTTTGAAGGAACTTTTGATAGGATTAAGGAACCTATTGAATATATTTTATAAATTCAATGATTCCATATTTTATAATTTTTTTTATGCCTCTACTAAGTTGTTATTATGATGAATGGATCCACAAGATCCTAAGAGGCTAAACAAGGCTAAATAACTAAGTGAAACCTTACCTTATCACCATCCTACTATGACAGTGAATACATAACTCTGTTACCTTTCTTTATCTTCCCCTTCCTTGGACTCTCCTTCCCTTGCATGGGATTCATCATCTTGTATTTTCTCCTTTTATCATTGAACATGGCCAACATGACATCCTCTCACACCCTATTGGTGGACAACGCCCTTTTGTTGTCAGTGTCCCTATTCAAACCTTCGTTGTGATTGATCCAAGAACTTTCTCACCAAAAAATCACGTGCCAAATATCTGCATGATATCTTGAAAGCATTCTTAGAAAGGTAAATTACAAGACTTACAATAACCCTTCCCATCATGGAGTCCATTCACACGTGCAGATAAAAGGAAACTACATCTTATTGTTTGTTGTTTACCCTAGTGAGGGTTTGAACCAGTCAAAATAAAATGAGGATATATTTTTTTAAAACAAACCAAATGAATTCATTCAAAAACCAAAATCTTATAGATTCAAATCATTATTAAATCCAATTCAATTTATTTCAAAATAAGCGCATTGAACCTGTAAAGGAAGAAAATAGATTTTGTATTTATTGTTGATTAGGTTTGAGATGTGTTGCATTTCCTTAACCTTTACATTTAATTGTAATTTGTGTATTGTAATGTGAGTAAGAATATAGGGGGAAGGAAGATAAGATGTTCCTCTTTTATCACCAAATGCACAAACGAAAGATCATAGTTGATTAACCCAAAAGAAGGATCAATGCACAAATGAATCAACCATTTGGAAATGAGAGTAAGGAAGAAGATCTTAATTTTTTTTTTATGATTAAGAAGATATGATATATTTTAGTAATTGAAAGGATGAGAGGAAGTACCAACCTTAAAGAATTGTAGATCTGAAGAATGTTGTTTTCTGAGGTCTGTACTCTATTTCTGGAGAATCTGAAGTATGATCCACAATAGAAACGCAGAGATGAACAAAACCAATAAATATTTTTCTGATCCAACACAGTCTTGTGAAAAAGGTTAACCTTGACCCACAAATGTCACCACTGACCCAATAATCTTGACCTTGACCTATGCTACCTCGACAAAAAATCTATTTTCAGATCTTGATAGTTCGTTGAAAAGGGTATCCAGATCTGAGTTCAAATTCACAGTCCCGAACCTATATCTGAAAGAAAAAGAGATTTGTTTGATGGGGGGGAGGGGTTTTCTTGGGTCAAACCTTGGTTTTGTAATTAACCTTGAAATCAATAATTGAAATAAGAATGATAGAAAGTACTAGAATTGAATCTAACAATGAAGCTATTATATTAAATATATATGTAATTGTAATTCAAATGTAGACAAATATGTAGATATGAAAACATGGACTTTAGAAACCATAAACCTCCATGATTTGTATGTTTGAAATCCACCTTGAAGAGAGAATGAATGAGTCTTGAGGATGCACAAAGGATCTTGAAGGAGGATCACACCACCATGTTGGCTAGATCTTGGGGTTGAATGATAAATCTTGAATGTTTGAACCAAATCCCTTCAAAGGCTTGAAAGCTTGACTCCTTGATCTTTAATGGAGGACTTGAATGCTTTAGAGCTTGAAAAAATGTAGAACAAATGGATGCCTGAAATTTTTTCTTGATGACCTCTTGCTTGATTTCACTTGGAGAGAATTAGTACTCAATAGTTGATAGTTCATAATGCTTAGAGAAAATGAGAGGAGAACGCTCCCTTTTATATGAAACTAGGGCACAATATTATAAGGAGGCCAACATAGGAGAATTAAATTCCCATTAAATCATTTATCCAAGAAGATGACCTATATTAAATATAATTTAGGAATCATCACTTCAAAACCTCAAATAGCTGACCTAGAAGTGGGAAAAATGAATTCTAGATGACCCCCGACAACCGACAGACTTCCAGATTTGAAAGGGGGACCTAGGTCAAGGTCAAGGTCAAGGTTGACCCTGACCTAGGGGCTCAAAACCCCTATAAAATGTACTAGGTGTTAGAATGAATTTAGAATAACTGAGAGGGGAGGGGTGAATCAGTTATCCTCAGGTATAGATGTAGTAAATAAAAACTTTTTGCATTTCAGATCTACTTAGCAGAAGTAGTATAAGTCAACAACTTTAATCATATAGTTTAATGTCAATTGAAATTAGCTTGTAGAAACGTAACAGTAAAGCAAACCATAAGCATTCACACAAGTTGACACAAGTATTTAACGTGGAAACCCAATATGAGAAAAACCACTAGTAACATGCTACCAAGTATTCACTCTTCTAAAGTGATGCCTTGTGAGGAGCCAACCCTATTAAAGGTTATAATAACAAACTGCTAGGTGTGACCTGGTTAAAAGATTTAATCGCCCTGTCAGGAGTGGCCTTGTTAGAGGACTTAGAACATTCCACCTGAATGTCACCTTGTTAGAGGATTTATACAAATGACTGTTAGGTCAACCTTGTTAAAGGATTTAACTGATACAATGATTAAAAAGTAATCAACATTTGTGAACTGGTACATACAACTTACTTTGAAAATTAGGATCCAATTACAACTCTGATGTTAACTTATTGGATAGCTTGCAATGTCATTTCAACCTTCTGATCTGCTTGGAAATTCGTCAACCAATCACACATGCAACTCTATGCTTCTGTATTCAGCCTTATCTACTAGATCATGCCAAATAGTAAATCAACTATGTGAACCTTTTGCATTCATCCACTTCACATTCAGGAGCACATTTCAGCATACTAAATGAATAACCCCTTGAGGTTATCATATACCTCTTTGTCTAGGTCAAATAAATCTTTTGCCGCTTAAAAAAGATCATAGATCTTAGGTTAGGTTAGATCCAACGAATCATCCCATCTTTGCATTACATTTAATTCTCCAAAGTAGTCTCTAATTAAATCTTGAAACCATGCATTAATTACGGTTACCCATACATTAACTGATGTGGATCAATCTTTAATTAACATTACATAACCCAATAAAATTAACTAAGTCAGCCAAAGATCTAAAATCTCATCATTAATTCAATTACTGTAAGTCGGCCAACATTACTATTTTCACTTGACAACTTCAATGGTGCTCGGCATTGAACAATTTTACTTGTCATGAACAGCTTTACTCGGCACAAGCAATTTTTCTCAGCACAAGCAACTTTGGTCGGCACAGAACAACCAGAAAAACTATCTTTGTAAGATAAGAAACTAATTACTTTGCCAGAGTGCCAACTGATCAAGTACCCTTTTATTTGCCTTAACTCAACCATTCACTTGGTCTCCTTGTTAAATCTTCTTCATCAACAATAGATATGGTACTCAAAAAAATAACAATAGTCTCACCAGTCAAGGTTTGATAGCAATGAAAAAATAACAATTGCTTGCATTGTCACTTTCCAACAATCTCCCTCTTTGGCATTGATGGCAACACAAAATATTAAAACAATGATTTAACAAGCATAGTTACCAACCAATCCAAAAATTCACCCATGTTCCTTGATATGAACGAATCTTCATTAATGTCTTTAGCTTCATTCTGATTCTTATCTGTAAAACATTTCTCCCTTTATGTCTATAATCACACTGTAATCATCTGTGTCTAATCTTCTGTAGACTCCCTCTGAGTAGATAATCACCTCAATGTTTTCAATAGTAACTTCTGCCTCTATGTAATATTTCCTTCTTTGTAATCTCTCTTTCTCGGCAATCTCTTCCTCTTTATAGGTAATCTCTCCCTCTTTGACAACAATTCCAAAGACATCAAAATCATTATCTTCAATATCATGTTGATCCTGTCATCTTGATTATGATTGATTTTGTTTTCTGTCCTTGTTCATCTTCACAACTTTAGCCAGCATCCTAAAGTGTGACTAACTATGCATCAATGTGTCAAATATTATGAATGTAATATTTGATGCAACAGTACCATACATAACTTAATTAGCCTCAGCTAGGGGAATCACCCCCAATTTACCTCGTAGATACTCGTGAGCATCCTTGTGTAATGCTTTTGTGAATATGTCTGCTAATTGTTCTTTAGTGTTCACATAATCTAGTCTCACTTCTTTACTCTGAACTAGCTCCCTTGAGTAATGATACTTGATAGCTATATGCTTTGTCTTTGAGTGCATCATAAGATTTTTAGAAATATTAATAGCACTCATGTTATCACAATATATGACAACTGGGTCAATGATTTCTTCCTTCATACCTTTCAGTAGTATCTTCAACCACACAATGTTAGAACAGTTAACTGCTGCTGCAAAAGCTCGGCTTCAGTTGTAGATTGTGAGGTGCAGTTATGTTTCTTGATTGTCCAGGAGATCAATTTATTTCCTAAAATAAATGCTCCACCAGTAGTGTTTTTCCTATCATCAACATTTCTAGCCCAATCAGAATCAGTGTAAACTCTGAGTTCAAACTTGTCATTCCTTTTGTAGTATAGACCATAGTCATCAGTTCCTTTCAAATATCTGAGAATCCTTTTTACTGCCATCATGTGAGTTTCTTTGGGATTAGCAAAAAATCTCGCAACAATTCCAACAGCTAGGGCAATATCAGGTCTACTGTGTACAACATACTATAGTTTTCCAATCATTGATCTATAGAGTGTTTGGTTCACTTCTTTTGTATCATCATTTTTTGTCAGCTTCTATCCAGTAGCCATGGGTGTACTCACTAGTTTGGACTCTTCCATTCCAAAATATTTCAGTATCTCTTTGATATATTTAGATTGAGTGATATAGATACCATTCTTCCTTTGATAAATTTGTAAACCAACAAAGAATTTTATTTCACCAAACATAGACATCTCAAACTCAATTTGCATCTCTGTTGCAAATTTTTGACATAACACCTCTTGTCCACTAAATATGATGTCATCTACAAAAATTTCAGCCAATAGTGTACCTTTGCTTTGCTCTATCTTTAAGTACAGGTTGTTGTTGTCATTGGTTCATGCAAATCCAATCTTGATCAGATAATTGTTCAATCTCTCATACCATTCTCTTCATGCTTGCTTCAATCCATATAGTGCTTTGTGCAATCTGCAAACCATATCCCTTTTGTTTGGATCTACAAAACCATTAGCTTTCTCGATATACACTTCTTCTTCCAAGATACCATTGAGAAATGTAGATTTCACATCCATCTGATAAATTTTGAATCCTTTATAGGTTGCATATGCAAGTAAGGTTCTAACACTTTCCAATCTTACAACTAGGGAAAAGGTTTCACCGTAGTCAATTCTTTCCTCCTATGCATAACCCTTGCATACCAATCTAGCTTTGTTTCTTGTCACATCTCCATGTTCATTCAGCTTGTTCCTGAATACCCACTTAGTGCCAATTACATTTTTGTCCTTCAGCCTAGGTACAAGTGTCCAATATTTGTTCTTCTCAATTTGTTCAATTTCCTCATTCATTGCTTGTATCCAATCTTCATTATCTAAAGCATCTTTCACTATTTTGGGCTCAAATTCACATAACAGACATGTGTTATTTTTCAACTTACTTCTTGTCATAATAGTAGAATACTTTGATCCAATGATTTGATCAGAATTGTGATTTATTCTCACATATTTTGCTAGAGTAGGCTCAGTCCTTTCTTTAGGTTCATTGTTTGTATTCATTTCTGATTGATTCTGTGACTCGGCATCTCCATCAGATAGCTCGGCATTCACTTTCAGTTGCTCAACAACTCCACTCTGTGACTCAGCAGGTGCATGTTGTTGCTTAGTATTAGTCTTACGTAGTGAGTTAGAGTCTTCCTCATCCAGATATATGAATGATCTATAGCTTTCAGGCTCTTGTGTACTTTCAGCTTCATTTCTTTCTACAAACTCATCAATTCTTACATTTGCACTTTCAACAATTTTGTTAGTATTAGAATTTAGACATTTGTATGCTTTGCTTTTTGTTGAATAACCAAGGAATATGCCTTCTTCTCCTTTAGCATCTAGTTTTCCATTTTTGTTGTCTTTCAGTATAAAACATTTGCTTCCAAATACTTTAAAATACTTTACACTAGGTGCATAACCATACCACAGTTCATAAGGTGTAGCATTTGTACCTTTCTTGACTTGAACTCTATTCAGTGTGTAGACTGCAGTACTTACAGCTTCTTTCCAATATTTCTATGCAACATTTTTCTCCACCGTTAGTGTTCTAGCACAGTCCATGATAGATCTGTTCCTTCGTTCAACAATACCATTTTGTGGAGGAGTCTTGGGTGCATAGATCTGTCTCTTTATGCCTCAGTCATTGCAGAACCTATTAAACTCATTAGAAATAAACTCTCCACCTCTGTCAGATCTTAAGAATTTCAAATATTTGCCTATTTCCTTTTCAAATTTAGCTAGGTACCATTTAAATAATTGGAATGCATTAGATTTTTCCTTGAGAAACATTACAGTCATCATTCTTGAATGATCATCAACAAATAGAATAAAGTATATGGCACCACAATAGCTTCTTTCTCCAATGGGACCATAGAGATTAGTATGGACCAATTCCAGAATTTCCTCTGATATATGTTTTTTACTCTTGAAACTAGACTTAGTCATCTTTCCTAGTTGACATTGTTTACACATAGCATTCTCAGGTCTCTTTAACTTAGGTAGTCCTCTAACCTTTTTCAGTTTTCTTATGCTTACCAAGTTGTCAAAGTTCACATGACACAACCTCTTATGCCATAACCAAACATCATTGTATTGTGGAAACAAACATGTTTCTTAAGATAAATCCAAATAAAATAATTTACCTTTAGTCTGATCACCACTTCCAACAAGTTCTCCAGTAGAATCATAGATCTTAGCTTTTCTGTGATGGAATTCAACTTTGTAACCAAAAGTGTTTAGCTGTGCAACACTCAACAAATTATATTTAAGATCATCAACCCAATACACATCATCACATTTGATTTTTTCAGTTAGGCTAATCAATCCATTACCTTTGATAATACATGGTGCATCATTACCAAATTTTACATATACTCCTTTACATTGGTTTAGGGTTTCAAACTTATCTTTGTCACTAGGCATATGATGGGAGCAACCACTGTCAATGATCCAATGATCATTTTTACTCATGTAAGAGATTAGTGCATTTTTCTCATCATCATCAAAATCTTCTTTCATTGCAATATAAACAACTTCTATATCATTGTCATCAGAATTATCAGTGTCATTGTCAGAAGTTTCTTCAGCAATATAACAAGATTTCTTACCTTTGTCCTTGTAGTCCTTATATTTCCTGAAGTCTCTGTCATCCTTTCTATCTTTGTATTCCTTGTATTTATTGTCCCTTCTTTCATCTTTCTCATACTTGTCAGGACATCTAGCAGCTATATGACCAACTTTATTGCATGAAAAACAAATAATAGGAAGTTTACCTCTATATTTTCCTTTTCCTCTAGATAGTCTTTTTGCCATGAGTGCTTCAAGTTCTTCAAGATCATCAGAAGTGTCACTATCACTGTCCATATGTTTCTTTCCTTTCTTAGATTTATTGAGAACCAGTTGTGATCTACAAGCAGAATCAATCCCTTGTGGATTATAGTTATCATAATTTGACATTTCAAATGCAGTGAGTCTGCCTATTAGATTTTTCAGATTCAGATTATTGTTAGGATTACATATCAATTCTTGAATCGCAGAAACTCTAATAGCATATACAAGAAGTAAAGTTCTCGGTACCTTTCTCATAATGGTGTTCTCATCAATTGTTCCATTAGCCCCTCTAATGGCATTTACAACTTCTTTTACTCTACCATAGTACTGAACAACATTTTCACCTTCTTGCATTTTCATTTCATCAAA
>MU226259.1:449426-470698 GCA_018584345.1 Thuja plicata | reverse complement strand
GTGTTCTCATCAATTGTTCCATTAGCCCCTCTAATGGCATTTACAACTTCTTTTACTCTACCATAGTACTGAACAACATTTTCACCTTCTTGCATTTTCATTTCATCAAACTTACCTCTTAGACTTTCTAATTTAGCTCTTAGTACATTTGTGTCTCCACCATAGACATTTGCAAGTCTGTCCCACATCCATTTTGCATTTGTGCAGCTCTTTATATCATCAAACTCTGAATAACTTAATGAGGAGGCGATCTCCAACATTGCTTGATTGTGCTCTTTCTTTTCTTTTAGTTGAGCAGCTGTGAGAGGAGCAATAGGTGGTACATAGGCATGTTCAATAAGTCACTTAGCATCATCTCCAATACCAGCCAAATATAGTTTCATCAAACTCTGCCATGCAGGGAAGTTATCTTTGTTCAGCTTAGGAACCTCCTTCTTATACATCTTGATCTTTTCGCTCCAAGTACCTTCAAACTCTTTTCAGGAGACCAAAGCTCTAATATCAATTGTTAGAATGAATTTAGAATAACTAAGAGGGGAGAGGTGAATCAGTTATCCTTAGGTCTAGATGTAGTAAATAAAAACTTTCTGTATTTCAGATCTACTTGGCAGTAGTAGCATAAGTCAACAACTTTAATCATACAGTTTACTGTCAATTGAAATTATCTTGTAGAAACATAACAGTAAACCAAACCATAACCATTCACACAAGTTGACACAAGTATTTAAAATGGAAACCCAATATGGGAAAAACCACCAGTAACATGCTACCAAGTATTCACTCTTCTGAAGTGATGCCCTGTTAGGAGCCAACCCTGTTAAAGGTTGCAATAACACACTACTAGGTGTGACCTGGTTAAAGGATTTAATCACCCTGTCAGGAGTGGCCTTGTTAGAGGACTTAGAACATTCCACTTGAATGTCACCTTGTTAGAGGATTTATACAAATGACTGTTAGGTCAACCTTGTTAAGGGATTTAACTGATACAATGATTAAAAAGTAATCAGCAGTTGTGATCTAGTACATACAACTTACTTTGCAAATTCAAATCCAATTACAACTCTGATGTTAACTTACTGGATAGCCTACATTGTCATTTCAAACTTCTAATCTACTTGGAAATTCATCAAGCAATCACACATGCAACTCTATACTTTTGTATTCAACCTTCTTTACTAGATCATGCCAAACAGTAAATCAACTATGCAAACCTTTTGCATTCATCCACTTCACATTCAGTAGCACACTTCAGCATACTAAATGAATAACCCCTTGAGGTTATCATATACCTCTTTGTCTAGGTCAGATAAATCATTTTCCGCTTAAACAAGATCGTAGATCTTAGGTTAGGTCACATCCAATGGATCATCCCATCTGTGCATTACATTTACTTCTCCAAAGTAGTCTCTAATTAAATCTTGAAACCATGTATTAATTACAGTTACCCATACATTAAATGATGTTGATCAATCTTTTATTAACATTACATAACCCAATAAAATTAACTAAGTCGGCCAGAGATCTCAAATCTCATCATTAATTCAATTACTGTAAGTCGGCCAACATTATTGTTTTCACTTGGCAATTTCAATGGTGCTCGACATTGAACAACTTTACTCATCACGAAAATCTTTAATCGGCACAAGAAATTTTTCTTGGCAAAAGCAACTTTGCTCAGCATGGAACAACCAGAAAAACTGTCTTTGAAAGATAAACAACTAATTACTTTGCCAGAGTGCCAATTGATCAAGTACCCTTTTATTTTCCTTAACTCAACCATTAACTTGGTCTTCTTGTTAAATATTCTTCATGAACAATAGATATGGTACTCAAAAAAATAACAATAGTCTCACCAGTCAAGGTTTGACAGCAATGACAAAATAACAATTGCTTGCATTGTCACTTTCCAACACCAAGTGGGATAGAAGGTGCCCGGAGAGGCCCAATTAAGGTCCTAAATAGGCACAAAAGTAGAGGATGATGAAAAAATGAGGGGACAATATGATGGTTGTCAAAAAAATACCCTAAGGAGGGCTAAACTTTCTTATCATGGAAGTGCTTCTATTTTAAGATGATACATTAAGCCCCCACTTTAGTGGAAGTATGGAAATCGAACATGCTTTTAGTAAAGTTAGAAGAAAGACTCTGGTGGATCACAATGAGGTAGAATATCACTAGGTCAAGGAGATGAGCCCATAGACCAAGGATTCTAACTCAACATACATGCGTAAAGATATCAAAGTAAAGAGAAATTAATCATAGGAAACATACATGACTACATAAGCAAGACAAGAATAATACTATAGATAACATAGCTTCATGATCTAATCCTACTAGCATGAAAGAAAAAAAGAAAGAAAAAAGATAGTGATTACCTCACCTAGTAATATTCCCACCTTACTATGAATCACAAAGGAGGGAGAGCCTAATAGGTTCACCCATAAACTATGTTTGTAATTGTAATGCGTCTTCTGACTGCTTTTGAAAATATCCATAGATCCACATTCTTGCATCACTATGAATATAAAATGCGTGTCTTTTCAAGATTTAGCAACTTATGTGCATTACCTTCCAAGGATTTAGCAAAAATAAAAGTAAAAATACATGTCCGTTCAGGATTTAGCAACTTATGTGCGTTACCTTCCAAGGATTTAGAATGCTGCAAAATGTAAATTAATGTAAACTATAGTACAAGGGAGACCCTATATATTCCCCCCTCCTTATCATGACTACCTACTAGGAAGGATAAGGAAGAGAAAGAGGATACCTACTTCACAGGGTAAGGAGATATCCAGCTTAACAACAATAACAACAATGTATACCATATTCTTAGTGAAGAGTCTTGACCCTTACATCCAAGAGCATAGATAATTGTGAAATGGATATGTCACTTATGTAAAAAGACTCCTCAAAAAGGAAGAGATCTTATCAACAAGACCCTCACCATAGAGGAGTGCTTAGGATAAAATTTCATCTTCAAAAGAAAGAGGGATCAAAGATTCAATCATCTAGCCCCCTGCAATGAAGAGGAAGAGGAATCTCGAAATGAAGGAGTCAAACTCTAACCCAAAGAAAAAGGAAAGAGTTTATAAAAAACATAATTTGCAAAATAAAGAAGAGGTGATGACCTAGGACAATCACTTCTTATATAAGAGGGTATCCATAGTTAAAAACATACATCTTTATAAGGAAATACTGTTATATGATAAAAAAATGCCACTAAGCTAAGGAAAGTAAATCCTTAGATAGAGAAAGAAGGAAAATAATACCTTGCCCCCAAGTGATTAAAGTAAGGGATATATCAAATTATATCGAGAGATATTTTAACAAAGAGATATCTTTACAAAACAAATGCCCTAGAAAAGATATCATGAAAAAATTTATAGGGATAGAATATAGAAAGAATAACCAATTAAACCCAAACTAAAATATATGCTAACAGAAAAATGGATCCTAGAAGACTAGAATAAAATACCTCTTGCCCACCCAATGAAGAGACAAGAGGAAAAATGTAATCTGACTTATAGAAGAGTGAGGGGAATGCCCTATATAAAATTATGAAGAAATTGTAATACTACACGGGAATGAGATATAACTCCCAAAGCAACTCTTTCTCTAACATATAGCTTGAAATGCACACAATCAACATGTAAATGTTTATTACTATAATGAAAAGGACATTTATATTTAGAGAGAGGATTTTTTGGAATAGGTTTGAATATTTCTTTCTTGGAATTCATTAACTGGACATACACTTTCATAGCCATATCTTGAGGAGTATCATGGTGATCTAAAGAAGGTGTGGGAAGCAGATCATGAAGAGGAGGATGAGGGTTAAGGTCAAACACCCTAGTTGGAGAAGGTGGAAAACCTATACCATGCATATCTTGTTTAGGAGATGAATGAATAGGTTTTTTAATGCCTTGTTCATTGATACCAAGCCCTAAACCTTTATAGCCTTGTTTATCTACCATAGTATATCTGGTAGTGTACCTATCTTGCAAAGCTTTGATGGGAGGACATTGATTATGGTGCTCATGAGAAAATGTTGTGTATGGTGGAATGATAGGATTGGAAGAGGTTTCCTTTTTTTTACCTTTATCAACATCATGGATTGGATACGAAGGTGAAGGTAAATGAAATAATTCTCAAACATCATTAACATGGATCCTAGCTTGAGCCCCATCATAAGTGTGGGAAGAACTAGGGATTGAAGGTGGAGAAATAGAAATAGGAATATTTGGAATTGCATTAGAATTGATAGGATTAGGGTTAGGAAGATTAGGACCTAGATTAGATATGATATGAGTAGGAAGATTAGGAGGTGAGGTATCATCTACCCAATTCTTCACATAATCCAAAAGAGTAATAAGTCCACTACACAAATCCTTAATGAAAGTTTTGAAAGTAGGAAGACTAGTATTAGTTAATCTCAAAATAGCATAAGCACGTGAAACATGAAGATTAACAAACATGATGAAATGGATGATACTCTCATAGACATCATAAGTACTATAAAGAGATGCTAAAATAATCATAATAAGAAAAATAGCCATACACCAAAAGATCTTCATAATGGATGAAATGCAAGAAGTGTTTTTGTATTTTTATGAATATTTAGATTATATATATATATATATATATTTGTATTTGTATTTTAAAATGCAAGAGCTAATGTAAGAGGCAAAGCATCTAACACCAACAAAAAAGAGTTTTCTATCGCGGGTTCACCAAAATGTAAAGGAAGAAAATAGATTTTATATTTATTGTTGATTAGGTTTGAGATGTGTTGTATTTCCTTAACCTTTACATTTAATTGTAATTTGTGTATTGTAATGTGAGTAAGCATATAGGGGGGAGGAAGATAAGATGTTCCTCTTTTGTCCCCAAATGCACAAATGAAAGATTCAAGTTGGTTAACCCAAAAGAAGGATCAATGCTCAAATGAATCAACCATTTGGAAATGAGAGTAAGGAAGAAGATCTTAAATTCTATTTTATGATTAAGAAGATATGATATATTGCACTAAATAAGAAGGATGAGAGGAAGTACCAACCTTAAATAATTGCAGATCTGAAGAATGTTGTTTTCTGAGGTCTGTACTTTGTTTCTGGAAAATCTGAAGTATGATCCGGAATAGAAACGCAGAGATGAACAAAACCCATAAATCTTTTTCTAATCTGACATAGTCTTGTGAAAAAGGTCGACCTTGACCCAAAAATTTCACCACTGACCCAATAATCTCGACACTGACCTGTGTTGCCTTGATAGAAAATCTATTTTTAGATCTCGATAGTTTGCTAAAAAGGGTATCACAATCTGAGTTCAAATCCATAGTCTCGAACCTATATCTGCAAGAAAAAGAGATTTTTTTGTTGGGGGGAGGGGTTTGCATTGGTCAAACCCCAATTTTGGAATTAACCTTGAAATCAATAATTGAAATAAGAATGCTAGAAAGTAGTAGAATTGAATCTAACAATGAAGCTATGATATTCAATAGATATGTAATTGTAATTCAAATGTAGACAAATATGTAGATATGAAAAAATGGAATTTAGAAACCATAAAAATCCATGATTTGTATGTTTTAAATCCACCTTGAAGAGAGAATGAATGAGTCATGAGGATATACAAAGAATCTTGAAGGAATATCACACCACCATGTTGGCTAGATCTAGGGCTTGAATGATAAATCTTGAATGCTTGAACCAAATCCCTTCAAAGGCTTGAAAGCTTGACTCCTTGATCTTCAATGGAGGAATTGAATGTTTTAGATCTCGAAAACATGTAGGACAAATGGATTCTTGATGACCTCTTGCTTGATTTAACTTGGAGAGAATTAGTACTCAATAGTTGATAGTTCATAATGCTTAGAGAAAATGAGAGGAGAAGGCTCCCTTTTATATGAAACTAGGGAACAATATTCTAAGGAGGCCAAAATAGGAGAATTAAACTCCCATTAAATCCCTTATCCAAGAAGAGGACCTATATTAAATATAATTTAGGAATCATCACTTCAAAACCTGAAACAACCGACCCGAAAGCGGGAAACATGAACTCTGGATGACCCCTGGCAACCGACAGACTTCCAAATTTGAAAGGGGGACCCAGGTCAAGGTCAAGATCGACCTTGAGCTAGGTCAAGGTTAAGGTCAACCTTGACCCATGGGATAAGAACCTCTATAAAATGTGCCAAGTGGTATAGAAGGTGCTTGGAGAGGCCCAATTAGGGTCCTAAACAGGCACATAAGTAGAGGATGATGCAAAAATGAGGGGAAAGTATGATGGTTGTCAAAAAATTCCCCTAAGGAGGGATAAAAATTATTATCATGGAAGTGCTTCTATTTTAAGATGATACATTAAGCCCCCACTTTAGCAGAAGTATGGAAATTAAACAAACTTTCGGTAAAGTTAGAAGAGAGACTCTGGTGGATTGCAACAAGGTAGAATATCACTACGTCAAGGACATGAGCCCCTAGACCAAGGATTATAACTCAACATACATGCATAAACATATGGAAGAAAAGAGCAATTAATCATATGAAACATACATGACTACATAAGCAAGACAAGAACAACACTATAGATAACATAGCTTCATGATCTAATCCTACTAGCATGAAAGCGAAAAAGAGAGAAAGAGATAGTGATTACCTCACCTAGTAAGATGCCCACCTTACTATGAATCACCAAGGAGGGAGAGCCCAATAGGTTCACCCATAAACTATGTTTGTAATTTCAATGCGTCTTCTGACGGCTTTTGAAAATATCCATAGATCCACATTCTTGTATCACTATGAATATAAAATGTGTGTCTTTTCAGGATTTAGCAACTTATGTACATTACCTTCCAAGGATGTAGCATATTGAAAAATTTAAAAGGGTTCGTATCTCTTTAGTATTTAGCAACTTATGTGCGTTACCTTCTGAGGATTTAGCAAAAATAAAAGTAAAAATGCGTGTCCCTTTAGGATTTAGCAACTTATGTGCATTACCTTCTGAGGAATTAGCATGCCACAAAATTTAAATTAATGTAAACTATAGTACAAGGGAGACCCTATATATTCCCTCTCCTTATCATGAATACCTACTAGGTAGGATAAGGAAGATAAAGAGGATACCTACTTCACAGGGTAAGGAGATATCTAGCTTAACAACAATGTATACCATATTCTTAGTGAAGAGTCTTGACCCTTACATCCAAGAGCATAGATAATCATGAAATGGATGTGTCACTTATGTAAAAAGGATCATAAAAAAGGAAGATATCTTATCAATAAGACCCCCACCATAGAGGAGTGGTTAGGATAAAATGTCATCTTCAAAAGAAAGAGGGATCAAAGATTCAATCATCTAGCCCCCTACAATGAAGAGGAAGAGGAATCTCAGAATGAAGGAGTCAAACTCTAACCCAAAGCAAAAGGCAAGAGTTTATAAAGATCATAATTTTCAAAATAAAGAAGAGGTGATGACCTAGGACAATCACTTCTTATATAAGAGGGTATCCATAGTTAAAAACATACATCTTTATAAGGAAATAATGTTATATGATAAACAAATGCCACTAAGCTAAGGAAAGTAAATCCTTAGATAGAGAAAGAAGGAAAATAATACCTTTCCCCTCAGTGATGAAAGAAAGGGATATATCAAATTATATCAAGAGATATTATAACAAAGAGATATCTTTACAAAACAAATGCCCTAGAAAAGATATCATGAAAAAATTTATAGGGATAGAATATAGAAACAATAACCAATTAAACCCAAAACAAAATATATGCTAAGAGAAAAATGGATCCTAGAAGACTGGAATAAAATACATCTTGCCCACCCAGTGAAGAGACAAGAGGAAAAATGTAATCTAACTTTTAGAAGAATGAGGGGAATGCCCTATATCAAAATTATGAAGAAATTGTAATACTGCATGGGAAAGAGATATAATTCCCAAAGCAACTCTTTCTCTAACATATAGCTTGAAATGCACACAATCAGAAAGTAAATGTTTATTACTATAATGAAAAGGAAATTTATTTTTAGAGAGAGTATTTTTTGGAATAGGTTTGAAGATTTCTTTCTTGGAATTCATTAACTGGACATACACTTTCTTAGCCACATCTTGAGGAGTATCATGGTGATCTAAAGAAGGTGTGTGAAGCAGAACATGAAGAGGAGGATGAAGGTTAAGGTCAAACACCCTGGTTGGAGGAGGTGGAAAACCTATACCATGCATATCTTGTTTAGGAGATGAATGAATCGGGTTTTTAATGCCTTGTTCATTGATACTAAGCCCTAAACTTTTATAGCTTTGTTTATCTACCATAGTATATCTGGTAGTGTACCTATCTTGCAAAGCTTCGATGGGAGGAGATTGATGATGGTGCTCATGAGAAAATGTTGTGTATGGTGGACTGATAGGATTAGAAGAGGTTTCCTTGTTTTTACCTTTATTTTCGTCATGGATTGGATAGGGAGGTGAAGGTAAATGAAATAATTCTCGAACATCATTATCATGGATCCTAGCTTGAGCCCCATCAGAAGTGTGGGAAGAAATAGGGATTAAAGGTGGAGAAATAGAAATAGAAATATTTGGAATTGCATTAGAATTGATAGGATTAGGGTTGGGAAGATTAGGGGCTAGATTAGATATTATAGGAGTAGGAATATTAGGAGGTGAGTTATCATCTACCCAATTCTTCACATAATCCAAAAGAGTAATAAGTCCACTACACAAATCCTTAATGAAAGTTTTAAAAGTAGGAAGACTAGTATTAGTTAATCTCAAAATAGCATAAGCAAGTGAAACATGAAGATAAACAAACATGATGAAATGGATGATACTCTCATAGACATCATAAGTACTATAAAGAGATGCTAAAAGAATCATAATAAGAAAAATAACCATACACCAAAAGATCTTCATAATGGATGAAATGCAAGAAGTGTTTTTGTATTTTTATGAATATTTAGATTTTATATATTTTTTTGTATTTTAAAATGAAAGTGTAAAAGAAAAATAATTTAATATGCATGCAAGAGCTAATGTAAGAGGCAAACCATCTAACAAAAACAAGAAAGAGTTGTCTATCGCAGGTTCACCAAAATGTAAAGGAAGAAAATAGATTTTATATTTATTGTTGATTAGGTTTGAGATGTGTTGTATTTCCTTAACCTTTAAATTTTATTGTAATTTATGTATTGTAATGTGAGTAATAATATAGGGGGAAGGAAGATAAGATGTTCCTCTTTTATCTCCAAATGCACAAATGAAAGATCTAAGTTGATTAACCCAAAAGAAGGATCAATGCACAAATGAATCAACCATTTGGAAATGAGAGTAAGGAAGAATATCTTAAATTCTGTTTTATGATTAAGAAGATATGATATATTGTAGTAATTGAAGAGGATGTGAGGAAGTACCAACCTTAAAGAATTGTAGATCTGAAGAATACTATTTTGTGAGGTTTGTACTCTATTTATGGAAAATCTGAAGTATGATCCGAAATAGAAATGCAGAGATGAACAAAACTTATAAATCTTTTTCCAATCTGACACAGTCTTGTGAAAAAGGTCAACCTTGACCCACAAATGTCACCACTGACCCAATAATCTCAACCCTGACTTGTGTTTCCTTGACAGAAAATCTATTTTTAGATCCCGATAGTTTGCTGAAAAGGATATCCAGATCTAAGTTCAAATCCATAGTCCCAAACCTGTATCTGCAAGAAAAAGAGATTTGTTTGTTGGGGGGAGGGGTTTTCCTTGGTCAAACCCCAATTTTGGAATTAACCTTGAAATAAATAATTGAAATATGAATGCTAGCAAGTAGTAGAATTGAATCTAACATTGAAGCTATGATATTCAATAGATATGTAATTGTAATTCAAATGTAGACAAATATGTAAATATGAAAACATGGACTTTAGAAACCATAAGCCTCCATGATTTGTATGTTTGAAATCCACCTTGAAGAGAGAATGAATGAGTCTTGAGGATGCACAAAGGATCTTGAAGGAAGACCACACCACCATGTTGGCTAGATCTAGGGCTTGAATGATAAATCTTGAATGCTTGAACCAAATCCCTTCAAAGGCTTGAAAGCTTGACTCCTTGATCTTAAATGGAGGACTTGACTGTTTTAGAGCTTGAAAATGTGTAGAAAAAATGGATGCTTGAAATTTTTTTTCTTGATGACCTCTTTCTTGATTTCACTTGGAGAGAATTAGTACTCAATAGTTGATAGTTCATAATGCTTAGAGAAAATGAGAGGAGAAGGCTCCCTTTTATATGAAACTAGGGCACAATATTCTAAGGAGGCTGACATAGGATAATTACATTCCCATTAAATCCTTTATCCAAGAAGAGGACCTATATTAAATATAATTTAGGAATCATCACTTTGGAACCCAAAATAGTCGACCCAAAAGCAGGAAAAATGAACTCTGGATGATCCCCTGCAGTTGACAGACTTCCAGATTTGAAAGGGGGACCCAAGTCAGGGTCAATCTCAACCCTAACCTAGGTCGAGGTTGAGGTAGACCCTGACCTAGGTCAATTCTGAGCTCAACCTTGACCCAGGGGTCAGAACCCTTGGAAAATGTGCCAGGTGGGATAGAAGGTGCCCAGAGAGGCCCAATCAGGGTCCTAAACAGGCACAAAAGTAGAGGATGATGAAAAATGAGGGGAAAATATCATGGTGGTAAAAAAAATCCCCTAAGGAGGGATAAAAATTATTATCATGGAAGTGCTTCCATTTTAAGATGATACAAACCAATAAGAAATTACTAAAAAACTGACTGTAACAGTGGAAAGAATACAAAAAGTGTAGGAAAACTTTTAACTTTATTAATCAAAACTCTTCCATTTATCATTCCTCTCCTCATTTTCAGGAACCAAAGTCTTAAATAGGCTCATATTTGATTCAAAGACCACAAAAAAAATTTCAACTGCCTTCCAAACCGACTGTAACTAATCCCAAACCAACTGTCCCACAATTTTGCATTAACAAAAGATGTAAGAATGTTGTCAAGTTGACAACTAAGTTGTCAACTTGACAAGTAACTATCTAGTAAACCTTACTAAAATTAATGATGGTCTTCTTATGACCTTATGGAATAGTTAAAAATACTAAAACTCCTAATCTACCCATCAACCCCATAATTAGCCCTCTTAGGCCTATTTTGGCAATATTACATCTTTTTGCATCTTTATTGCATTTTATTACATTGAATGACTCAAATGGCCATGTTTACATTATTTAAAGACCTTGTAGGTATTTTAGAATCCATTTTTCTTTAAACCTCCATTGCACTCCCTCGGGATCTTGTAATTGATGAATTATGGATGTTGAAAGTCTCTATGTTCAAGTATTTCAATTTGGTATACTATACTAAAACATCATTTCATAACTAACTTTTCAATTTTTATATATAACTAGGTATAAGAAGATTTGAGTACTTTTGGCATCATTTTTATTAGTTTGTGAAGGTTGTAGACCAAAGTTTCCATAGCCTAATTTTTTTCCCGTGAAGAAGGATCAAGTCAGGTAATTTAAGTGAAGAACAAGATAGGGAGACAATCACTAGATTGTGGTCTAACTTCAAAAGAAATGGTGATGGAAAATGTTATTGTCCCTCCAAAATTTGTAAGGGCTTAAATACTAGAAGACTTCTAATCAAAAGTACTAAGAGACATTGTAGGGAGAATGGTCACATTGAAGGGGGACATGATTATCATCCATTGGTTAGTTTTTCATTATATCATTTTAACAATTTATATACATAAAAAATCACTTGACGATGAGATCATGATCATGGTTTATTTATGTTCATCATTTTTATATAGGTCAAGCTCCCTAGGGTACATGATATGGACCATCATAATCCAAAGAATTTGGTTTTTGAAGTGGAGGAACATGGAGGTGGGAATATCAAAACTGAAGATAATGATCCCATGGAAGATCACGATCATGTGCCATACAATACATTTGAAGATGATGGTACAAATACATTGATCCATGACATATTTGGTACTGGCACAGCTAATGATGATGATCAAGATGACCTTGATATTGTCCATGATATACCTCTACTTGAGAAGGCAGACACGACCCTTTACGAAGGCTCCCAAATAACTCTTCTCTCTTTTGTATTGTTGTTGGTGAACTTGAAGGTTATGAATAGTTTATCCAACATAACAATATCATGTATGTTAAGGTATGCCATATATATCATTATAGTTAATAAATGGTGAAGCATGTACCATTAATATTATTTATATTAACAAATTATAGTTTTTTTTTTAGATTGATAGGTGAGTTTTTGTTACCACCATCAAATATTCTACCTCGCTCATACCAAAAATTATGTGCCACTATGAAAGATATTGGAATGGAGTACCAAGTAATAGATGCTTGTCCCAATGATCATATTATATATCATAAAGAACATGGATTTGCAATAGAATTCCTTGAATGTCATACAAGTAGATATCGAATAGATCAAATAACAAAAAAGGTGCCTCGCAAGGTTCTTCATTATATTCTCATTATTCCACATATGCAATGATTATTTAGGTAGAGTAGCTTGGCACAATTTATAGATTACCATGCACGCAATAGAATTTGAGATGACAACATTTGAATGCCTGCAAATGGTTTGAAATTTATGGATATAGAGGAAAAGTGGCCACACTTTAAAGAAGAACCTCGTAATCTCAGGATTTCAATGACAATGAACATTGTCAATCCATTTGTAAATCTGAGATCTGTTTACTCAGTCTGGCCTATTTTTATTATTAAAAATAACATTCCTCCATGGATGTCAATAAAGAGGGAGCACATTATGTTGGCAATGATTGTTCGAGGTATTTTATCATTTAATAACTACCTACATGTAATTATAAATATTGCAGTAAAATGGTCACAATAATTATGTAATATTGTTGTTAATTCAACTAGGTAAGTACCAAGTTAAAGATATGAATGTGTTTATTGAGCCTCTTATCGATAAGTTTCTAGAGTTATAGAATGGTGTCACTATGTATGATGTCTCTAGACCAATAGGACAAAGTCAATTTCAATTCCATGCAAAATACATGATGCCCCAAGGCTAACACATTTTTGTGGTATGTTATAGTGAATTCAAGTTTTGCATAATAATTCTAATTATAAAAATTAACATATTTAATCCAATTATATCATTATCTTGTAGGTCTTCAAATAAAAGGAAAATTTGCATGTCCATTTTTTGGTCCAAAGATGAAATCTCGTCATTCAAAAAGTTTTGGAAAGCAGGTGTTTGATGAGTATAGGCACTTCCTCCACAGAAATCATAAGTATCAAAGTACTAAAAAACATATTTTCAATGGGAAAGAAGAGACTACATCAAAGCCATGAGGAATGACACCTCGCCTATGGAAGTTGGAATATAATAGAATTAATTATCAAGGTGATTCCATTCCACCTAATGATTTATGTTTGGAATTTATGGGTAAAAGCACAATATTGTGTCACATTTTTATAAAGGAAAAGGTTAACGACACCAAAATTGTTCAACTTTAACGACATAAAAGTGAGATTTATGTTTGAAATTTGAAGATGATGTAAACTGATGAAATGTGTAAAAATGGACGAAGTTTATGCCTATTATTTTAAAAAAAACATTGAACAATTATTGATATATATATTTTTAATTTTCAAAGTCTAATTTTCAATTATTGTAAAATGCTACAAATTAGGGGTCCTACCTCCCACCAAAAAATGATATGTAAATAATCTTTTTTTCTCCAATTTCAAAATATGTTGTAGATAACATGTATAGGCAATGCAGAAAAAAAAAAAAGATTGGTTTTTCATATATAGTTTGTCCGTTATAACTAATCAAAGTTGAACTTACCCGAAATCGACAGTTTTTGTCTCCCACTATATTTTCTCTATCAAATCTAAACCAAATTAAAAATAAATTATATATTCTTGAAGGGGTTTCTCTCCTCTAGTGTTATATGTACCTTTTAAATTTTTCTGATATGTTTTACTATTTTCATCTTTTTCTGAATCAATGTCTTCTCATTGGTTAATATACCTACTTGTAGTATTTTATAAATTTAATATAGTAGTTCAAATCAAAATATTAAAAAAAATTATATCACCATATTCCTGACTTTGAGCCGTACAAAAGGGTATTTTTAGTTTTTTCAACAAGTTGATTTTGGAGGGGAAAATCAGATGCAGAAGGCCAAAATTCTTCTATTTTCATTTTTTTGGTGATGTGGCAACGACATGGCATGCCACATAAGAGGACTCGGCCGAGTGGGTTTTGGTTGAGTCCTATTTGGTCGAAACCCACTCAACCAAGTACCCATGGGCACAACCGACCCTCGAGCGGTCGCGTCCAAGCGACCACCTACTTGGATTTGTATAAGTACTTTTTTAAAAAAAATTAAAAAATTAAAAAATATCATTTTATCTTATTTTATTAGATTTCTTCCAATTGAAGGAGCAGATTTTTTCTGAAGGCATTTTTTTCGAAGGAGCATTAAAGCATTTTTGTGAAGGAGTATTGAAGCCATTTTTTTGTGAAGGACTATTAAGGGGGTTAATTGGAAGTTAAATTTATATACTGTGTACAATGGGGAATAAAAGGACTAGAATAAAAAAAGTATGATCGAATTAGGGATTTCAAAATGAAAGGTCATAGAAAATGTAATCAAGAGGAACTTGTTCATGTTCACGAAGATCCTGTCGATGTTGAAGAAGAACATGTTGATGTTCAAGAAGATGCAACTCAACAAATTGGTAGTAGTCAAGGTAGACACATTTCAAAAGGCATGGAAAATTTTATGGAGATGAATGAGGATTCTCTTTTCAGTCAAATCTCATCTGAACACATGGTACCTAAAAGAAAAATTAAATTGCATTGAAAAAATATGTGGGGTAAATATTTTGAGAATAAATTTGTGGTTGGAAGAGCACAATTATTTTCCAAGTTATTTAGGAAAAAGGAAATGACTCCTAATTTAGAGTTTTTGGGTGTTGATAATAGGAAAAACTTAGGTGATCATGTAAAAGAAACAATAGTTAAAAATTTTTAAGATGCATTGAACATTATTAATAAGACAAGTCAAGGAGTTGATTTAAGTGCTACACATAGAGCTTTGATGACTACAATTTTTAGTAGCAGGTTGTCACATAGAAGACAAGTTCAAGCAATTTATGAATTAATGAATGTATCTAGAAGAACTATTCAAAGGTATATCGGGATGCAAAATATGCTTGATGAAAATATTGAAAAGAATTAGATACATATTTGTAGACTTCCTTGAAAAGATAGAATTTTTGAAGATGTCAAGAGACTGGTGATTGAATATTGGACCAGCCACTCCCATGTTTCTTCTAATAAAAAGGACACTATACAGATGAAAGATAAAGAGACCAGTAACAAAATTGAGCACCCAAAACATTATATAGATACAACACAGAGTAAATTGTTTGAAGCGTTCAAACAAAAAAATTTAGATGTGAAAATATGTCAGAGAATGTTTGAGACATTGTGCCCTTGCTTTGTATGCATAAATAAGGTACGTGAAATGTCTTGTTGTCAAAATTATGTTGAGTTTCATCTATACTTGCAATCATATAAAAAAGATATGGCAGTACTAGTTAATCCAAATATGGACATCCCTATAAGTATAACACAATTTGTGAAGTCTATTTTAAGTGATAAATCAAAAGATTCAAATGAGTTCAATGTACAATGCATAAAAAATGCATGCATTGATTGTGGAGATTTGCAAAAATTTCTATGGAAAATTTAGAATATTGATGTTACAATGGTAGTTTTGTGGAAGAGATTTAAATATGAGACATACCAAACTAAGATAGGAGATTAATCCAAAAAAATTGCATTGAAGGAGAGTGAATTTCCCTACCTTGAATTTATGAACAAATTTTGTACTATGATTTATCCACATATCAAAAACTGTCATGGTGCACAATGACAAGCTAAACAATATCGTGATTCCAAAATTGTTTTCCACCTGGTTGTATTCTTTCAATTATATATTTGTCTGAGAACTATGCATTTGCCCCACAATCACAAATTCAAGCTCAATATTATCATTTTGATCAAGTAGCAATATTTGTGCAACTGAGCTATAGACACACACAATTTGATTTGGATGGTGTAGAAAGTAATGATCCAAATGATTGCATTACCATCAAGGAGGTTCATTTCTATATCAGTGATGATAAGGTTCATGATAGGATCTATGTAGCCCACTGTTTTAGAATATTTTTTGAGGATCTTGAGAATCGTGGGATACATGCTTCACAACACTGGATTTGGTCTGATGGTTGTACGGGTAAGTACATAAATTTTGAAATTGATTTTCATTCTCATTTTTAAGTCATTATTTACTTTTAATCTAATTTTAGAGCATATACATGTGTATGTATTTAAATTCTTGATTTACATGTTTTTGTAATTGATTTTGATTTGATTTGTAATTTTACAAGATAATTTAAGTCTACCAAAGCCTTAAATTGGCTATCCATGCAACATGCAAGACAACGTTCAATTTTTGTGGAACATTTTTGAAAGTGGACATGGGAAAGGAGAGCACAATAGAGTGGGAGCATGTGTGAAGTGTGCACTTCACCAACATGAACTTGAAGGTACAAATGGTGTGAATACATAATGTTTATATCTATTTCTTAATTTAATTTGCATGTAAGGTATATATTTGGAGCTTCTTCATTTTTCTTTAAACTGATAGTTAGATATTTATTAAATTTAGGTAATAGCATAGATAATTCAAAGGAAATTGTTGAATGGTGTCGAATTCATTTTTCTAGTTGTGACACAACATACAAAAAATGTTATTTTTGGGAAGTCAAAGGTAAAATCTTGTGTTCCTATTCTTTTAATATTTATAATTGAAGATGTATGCATTTGTTTTTATATCATGTAAACTTTACATTGATCTCAAAATGTGCTTGAATATCATCAAACATGTATATGTAATCGATATTGATCAATCTAATCCTTACAATTGTCAATCAATTGTTGGTATTAGAAGTTTAAATCAAGTGATGACTACAGGAAACAACAAGACTCCATTGAATCAAGTAAGAGAAAAAAAACATTTTTTGTGTCAATTATATTGAAAATAACAAAAATTATAGTCAATGTGAGAATATTGCACATGGATATGTTGATGAACTATAACTGATTGAATGTTTGAATATGTTAAGTTGATGATCACCGAGACACAAAAAGTTAATGCAAGACATTAAATCAGTTAATGTATTATATTTTCATTGATGTCAACTTGATATAATCTATATGGTCATGTAAATACTGCTAAAGACTTAAAAGAACTAATGAATCAAAGGCTATGCTATTAGTAATGCATAAAAGTCAAGTATTCACAAACTGACTGTATACACTGACAGAGTGCACACCGACGGGCAGAGTAAACCAATGAGAGAAAAGTTACAGTGTTACTCGATGAGCAAAAGCACAACATTACCGATGAGCAAAGTCACAGTGTTACTCGACGATAAAAAGCAGAGTGTAACCTGACAGATAGAATTACAGTGTTTCCCGATGGACGGAGATCCCGAAGACAACATAAGTCACACCGATAGAATAGTTAGTTGTCACAGATGACTAACTAAAGTATTGACCGACAGAACAAAGAGTTCAGAAATGAAAAAAATGCTTAGATGTCAAGAGCTAAATATAGACTTAACTGATACTTATCATTAATTTAATCAACAAGGTTAAGTTGAAGATAAGTAAAGGATTTAAAGTTGCTTTGTCTAGTTGGCAAGAAGATCTCTACGAGATAAAAATGGAGTTTTGCTTTAAATCTAATTGGTGAGAATTGTGGATCACACCAAGATCAAGAAAACTCAGAAACAATGAAATCATGTTGATGACATGTAACTGATTGAATGTTTGACAATGTTAAGTTAAAGATGATGCAAGAAATTAAATCAGTTAATGGTTTGTATTGTCATTGATGTCAACTTGATATCATATGTATGGTCTATACATAATGCCAAAGACTTTAGAAAATCAATAAAATAGAGGTTATGCTTTCAGCAATGCATAAAAGTTAAGTATTCACTAAGTGACAGACCACACCGACAGAGTGCACACCATCGATAAAGACAGAGATAAAGTCACAGTGATGCCTGACGAGTAGAAGACAGTGTTGCCCGATGAAGTAGAATCATAGGATGCCCGAAGAGCTGAAAATAGAGTTGCCCAATAAGAAAGATCCAATGATGCCGGATGGATGGAGATCCCAAAGCTAACTGAAGTTACACCAATGGAACTGGTAGTTGTCATTGACGATGAACTATAAAATTGACTGACATAATAGAGAGATCAAAAAATGACAAAATATCTAGCTGGCAGAGCTTAAGGATAGACTTGACTGGTTGTTTTATTTGTTTTATTCAACCACAGTTAAGTAATTGAATTAAAGAAGATTTATATAGTTGGCAAGAAGATAACTACGAGATAAATCAGGAGTTAAAGCCATAAATCAATTTGGATGGATTTTTTTTACGCCAAGAATCAAGAATCAAGAATTAAGAATTAAGGAATATCATGTCTATATAAGAGACAAGCATAATTCATTTTTGCATGCAATCAGATACACGGGGGAGTGAGTTGAAAGAAGATGCTGAAGAGAAACTGGTGAAGGATAAACTTCATACAGTCCTGATCAATCAAGCTAAGGGAGAGCTAAATAATTCTGCAGACACCGACGAACAGTGAAGCACAACATCAAAGAGTAGAAAGAGTGAAGTACAAAGGAATTGAATTGATACATTGATCAGAAAGGTATTGTACGTAAATATATCTGAATATCTACAATTCAAAATTGCATTAGAAATAGGTCATTATATTTCAGTTTAAACATTGAAGCATTAAGTCTCTTAACAGAGCAGGACTTAACCATCTTCTATAATTGAGGTATATCCTAACAGATTACCAAAAAGGTTGACTCATGATAGTAGCATTGGTCTTACCAAAATCCTATTGACAGTCTAAGAAGGAGGTTGATTCAAGGATGGTAGTAAGATTAACATAAAGCCTGTTGATAGTCTAAAGGTTGATTCAAGGATGGTAGTATAAATTCAAGATACTAAGTGACAACCTACATATAAAAATCCTCTAACAAGGCCGCACTTAACTGTGTGTTTGTAACCTTTAACAGGGTTGGCTCCTAATAGGTCTCACTTTAGAAGAGTGAAAATTTGGGGTACCGATCCTAGTGGTTTTTCCCTTAACAGGGTTTCCACGTTAAAATCCATGTGTTATGTGTGTATGGTTTATTACTTTATTGTTTTACATTTTACATATGCATTTCTAGATTGATTGGTATACTTTGCATATTTACTGAGTATCGGTAAATAAGTTTCACTGCTTATCAGTAATCAAGGAGAATAAGAACAGACAAGGTAAACTGATAGACAGTTATTTATTTCAAATATTTCAAAGGCATACATCTTGTAGGGACTTAATAATATGAGGTGTATTGATTGGTGGATTAAAGTTTAAAAGGATAAATTTTTGAGGCCACTGATTCACCCCCCCCTCTTAGTTATTACTAACAATTGGTATCAGAGCTTGTGTTCTTAGAAGGAAGGTTTCAAGACCTAAGTAAAGATCATAAGATGAATAGATGAGATGTATCCAAGTTGAACAAAGACAACTTTGCTTCATGGAAAAGAAAAATAAACTTCACTTATCAAGTATTGGCAATGATATTACTCAATACTTAGATACTGAATATGTGTTGCCTATAGGACTATTGACGGTAGATCAATTGAGAGAAAAGCATGAACATAACTGCATGGTTATAAAGCTCTCTTCCTCACTCTCTGATGCTAAATTTGAGGATGTAAAAGATTGTAAAAATGCAAAGACAATGTGGGACAAGCTGAAACTTGTACATGGAGGTGATATAAATGTTTTGAGAGCCAAGGCAGAAAGCCTTAGAGGAAAGTTTGATGATCTCAAAATGAAAGAAGGTGAAAACATCACTCAGTACAACACAAGAATAAAAGTAGTCAATGCTATACGAGGCATTGGAGCTACACTTGAAGAGGAGACAGTGGTAAGTAAAATCGTAAGAAACTTATTGCCTATATATGCTATTAGAGTCTCTGCTATTCAAGAAATGAGAGCAGTAGAAAAAAATATAGTCACTCTTAATAGCCTGATTGGTAGACTGATTTCATTTGAGATGAATAATTTTGATAATAGTGTCTTACCAAATTTAGAGTCTCCATTCAAGTCTTCTACGAGAATAAGAAAATCTAGTCAGAGACACTCATCTAGAAGAGACAGTGAAAGCGAAAGTGAAGAAGAAGATCTAGATGAAATTGAAGCACTAATGACAGAAGTGATAATAGATCTTTTGAGAAGAAATCTGATAGAGGTGATAACAAAGATTACAGAGGTTACCGACGATCAGAAAGAAATGATACCCGAGATTACAAGGATAAAGGCAAGAAGGCTAGCTATCTAGATGCTTGTAAAGATGAAGATACTGACACTGAACTGGATGATGATATCAAGATAGTATTTGTAGCTGTGAAGGATGATTTAGATGAAGATGAAAGGTATGAAGAAACTGCACTCATATCTAAGATTAGTAAGAATGATATCTGGATTATCGATAGTGGTTGCACTCACCATATGACTGGTGACAAAGAAAAGTTTAGTACTTTTGAATACTATAAAGGTGGTATAGTAAGAATGGGAAATGATATACCTTGTCAAATTGAAGGTAAAGGAATAGTAATGTTGAATAACCTGATTAAATGTGAAAATACTTATTGGGTAAAATGATTGAATTATAATTTGTTGAGTGTTTCTCAGCTGAATAATTTAGGTCGTAGAGTAGCATTTGAGAATAAGAAGCCAAAGATCTTCAATGAATAAGGAATATTGATTGGTACCAGTGCAATAGACCAAAGGTAAATTATTCTATCTGAATGATACTAATCCCACTTGCTTGATGACTAGAAACAAAGACATATGGCTGTGGCACAAAAGGTTGTCTCATGTGAATTTTGACAACATGATGAAAATAAGCAGGAAAAGAATGTAAGAGGCTTACTGACGATGACAAAGCCAGACAACATCATGTGCAAAAATTGTCAAAAATGTAAAATGACAAAGTCTAGTTTCAAAAGCAAAACCCATACATCTGATGATATTCTAGAATTAGTCCATACTGATTTATGTGGA
>MU226259.1:427801-443282 GCA_018584345.1 Thuja plicata | reverse complement strand
CATAAACTTTGATCCAATAAGAGATAATACAAACAAGGAAGCATAGGGATATGAAGAATTATCACAAAGTACTTCCAGAATGCTTGTATGATCAATGAGAGAATTACACAATGTAAAAGCCAGAGGGTAGAAAGAATGCCACAGATAGCTCCAAGAGAGAACAAATTCTCTTTACAAAAATGCCAAAATCTGAGCACTAAGGCTCTCAAAAAACTTTAAATACTCCCATGCACGCAGGCAGGAGTCCAAAACCTAGCTAGGGTTACAGATTTACAATGTAATAATTGACCCTAGTACAAAATCTAATCTGGTCATAAATGTGTATCAAGGTGAATCAATCAGATTAGATTTCCTTTAACTTGCACCCATCCCTATACTGGATCATGCCCGTAGACACGCAACCTGAATCCATGAGCCATACTCTGCGGATAGCCTCTGTCATGAATGCTCACCAACTGATCACCGTCTCCCAGGATGAGAAGTGACCCTTGACAGCCGCCGCTCAATCCCCTATCAATGACCCATCGATCATGACCCTGTCCTTCTGCCAACTACACCCGAGAGAAATAACTTTTGATTGGGCTCTGCATCTTTTTCCACGCTCCTAAAACTGAGAAAACATCCTGGGCCATGAAGATTTCAAACAAATCCATTCCAGGGATCAACAAACTGCTTTGTGCATGGCCTTTTGTAATTGAAACCATCTGATCAGTTCTGAAACACGAGCAAACAAAATCCATGGCTGTCGAGCGTTCTCCCCTGTCATCTTTCCGCCAAATATTCAAATTCAAAGTCCAGCGACCTAGCGACCAACGGCTAGTCTCCTTATCGTGAGAACTTCCTCTTAACCAGGGTTTAATCTCCAGACTAGGCGACAATGGACTTTTAACCTCTATTTAACTCGAGCCAGATCCAGCGACAAGGCGACCGTGTGAAATCCAAGTCGCAAGGCCTTTCACTTAACTCACCTTTCTTCTAGCGACCCAGCGCCTAACTGCCATCTTTAACGGCCACGGCCTGTCGCCTGATCGCCAGATGCTAACCCTTCATCTCGAGACCACGCGACCACACTTAGTCGCCAAGTCGGGAGAACCTAAGTCTGAGCCCCTTTGACTTTCCTTAATAGTCATCATGTGCCCTTTAATCTTTCTAGCGACATCCCGACTGACCCCTGTCGCTGAGTCGGGAGTACTTTCTCTGTAGGGCACTTTGATCACCAGACTTAGCGACCACCGTTGGATTATCTAAACTTTAAATCAGACGGCTTGTATTTAATCGCCTTAAAACTGAGGGTGCCCTTAAAATATCCAGCGATCCCACGACTGAGGGTAAAGAAACACTTAGTCTCAAAGTCGCGTGACCAAAATACTCTATCTGGCGATTACCCGACTGAGGGTCCACATCACCTGCCATATGCCACCTGTCACATGGCCACTGGTCCATCTGTTGTACACTGAGGAAGCTGAGTCATCATCATGTTTCTAGCAACAACGCGACCAAAGGATGATAGCCAAGTCAGAAGACATTTCATCAACTGTTGAATTCTTCACGCCACTTCACGACTGAAGGTGGACCCCGCTCCTTATCTTCATTACTTCGCAACTGAGTGACAAGCAGTCTTCTTTTCATTAATCACACAGTCGTGAGCTCCTTTTACTTTATTTAAATTTCTCGGCGACTGGGCGACATCATTACCCTTCAGCTCGTCGCACACTCGCAAGCCACTCCTTTCATTTGATTGTTCGGCGACTGCGCGACGAGGCCTTGTCTTTTGTTGATCGCTCAGTCGCGAGCTGAAAACCCTTTACTTTGAAACATTGCTGATTGAGCGACAAGCAGCCTTTCTCCTCGGTCGCGCACTCGCAAGAAGCATTTAGTTTACCTTTATTGCTCGGCGACCGCGTGACTACTCTGCTCCTCCAGCTTGTCGCACACCCGCAGCCTCTTTTCCTTTTATGTTACAACTGTAGCGACTAAGCGATGAGCCATCTACTTCCTTTGATCACTCGATCGCGCACTCCTTTAGCCTGATGAAAACCATCAGTGCGACTGCGCGACTACATCGCTCTTTCATCTCGTCGCAAGATCGCAACCCAAACATGACAACCTAGAAACAACTCGCGACCTCATGACAACTCATTTTTTTAGCTCGTCGCTCAGTCGGGGGTGGATTGAACTTATGCAAGAATAGGTAGCGATTGCGCGACGAGCGCGATAGGAAGCTCGTCGCGCACTCGCGCAACTGAATGACTTGAACATAAAATCATCGTGACTGCACGATGAGACAAGAGTAAGAACCTTTTGAAAAGGCTTAGCCATTTTTGGGCGGGAAAACACAGAGGATGGCCAAATTGCACAGGATGGGAAAATTTGGGTAACACTACCAAAAGCAAAGCTTTTAAATGTCTACTCAAGGCTTCTAACAAAATAGTTGAAAGTGCAAATGTGAAGATTGATGAATTTGTAGAAAAGAATGAGATGGAAAGAACAAAAGAATCAGAGGACTACAACAAGTTTGTATACTGTGAAGAACCCATAACTCTACCTGAGCAACAGTGCTTAAATTCAGAATAATAGAATGTTGCTACCGACGGTTAGAATGTTGTTAGCGATGGTTAGGATAATGATCAAGATAATGTGCAAGGTAATGAAGATCAAGCTAATATGCAAAGAGTTGTACTTGTACTTGCAAGATATGTAAAAAGGAACCATCTAGAGGACCAGATCATAGGAGATAAGAAAGCTGGTACAAGAACAAGAAGTAATTCTTTAAACTAAAATTGCTTAATTTGTGAGTTTGAACCAAAATTTGTCAATGCTGCACTAGATAATGAAGAATGGATAAGTGCTATGAATGATGAGATTGAATAGATTGAAAATAACAAGACATGGTCACTTGTACCAAGACTAGATGACAATAATGTCATCGATACAAAGTGGATATTAAGGATTAAAACAAGCTCCCAGAGCCTGGTATGAATGAATTCATTCCTATCTAATAAGTATTGGATTCATGAGGACTAGTGAGAACAATAATCTTTATTTGAAAGAAGATACTAATGCTAACACTTTGATTGCTAAAATATTTGTTGATGACATCATATTTGGAGGCAATGATATGCTATGCAAATCATTCGCTGATGAGATGAGAAAATAATTTGAGATGTCTATGTTTGGAGAGATCAAGTTCTTTCTTGGTCTATAGATCATTCAACAAAGTGAAGGTATTTTCATTACACAGTCCAAATACATCAAAGAAGTTCTAAAAATATTTAAGATGGAAGATTCCAAACCTGTTGGAACACTAATGGCTACTAGATGCAAATTAACAAAGGAAGACAAGACAACAGAGGTAAATCAGACTCTATACAGATCAATGATAGGAAAACTCATGTATGTTGTACACACTAGACCAGATATTGCACATGCAATAGGAATTGTTGCTATATTTTTTGTTAACCCTAGGGAATCCCATATAACTGCTATGAAAATAATTCTAAGATATCTGAAGAATACTGAGGAATTTGGCTTATGGTAAAGAAGAGAAGGCAAATTTGAACTAAAAGTGTTTACCGATGTCGATTGGGCTAGAGATCTTGATGACCAGAAGAGCACAACTAGAGGAGCATTCTTTGTGGGTGACAAACTTGTCACATGGATTAGCAAGAAGCAAGGATGCATCTCTCAATCTACTACAGAAGCAGAATATGTTACTGCTACTGTAAACTACTCAAATATTGCATGGACCAAACAATTGCTAGAAGGTATGGATATGAAGATCATAGAACTAGTAATTATCTATTGTGATAACACCAGTGCAATAAATATTTTCAATAATCTATTCATGCATGCAAAGACTAAAGACATTGCCATCAAGTATCATTATTTGAGAGAACAAGTTCAAGAAAAAGAAGCCATACTTGAATATGTGCATTCAAAAGAACAATTGGCTGATATCTTCACCAAGCCACTACCCAAGGATACATTTGATTACCTGAGAAAAAGACTAGGGGTCAAACCCATGTCTATCAGTCAGTAAAAGGACTAAAGGCTGCATCAACCATATATTATCAGAATATCATTCATGATTAATGCAAGTAGAAGATGAACTTCAAAGCTACATCTATATACAGAAAGGTATATATCAGAACCAAGCACCAGAACATATTGCTATATTGATGATGGATAAGGGAAATTCAAGGAATACATTATGGATAGAAGAAATTGTTTGACAAGATGCCAGATATTTGTAAAAATATTTGTTTGGAATTGTTGTCAAAGGGATAGAATGTATCCATATTATCATCAGAAACTATGCATTATCAGATTACTCCAAACAGGGAGAGATCACATCCATAGGGAGAGAATTTGTATAAAAGTTGCAAAAAAAAGATAGTGACATCAAGAATTAGAAGAGTCAAAAGAGAGAAATTGACACAGACAGAGGACACAACACATCAGAAGAAGAAACAAGGAAAGCTGCAAGAATCAAATCTAAGGTAACACAGAGCTTCCCGGTGGTCAGAAATTTTTTAAGTTATCAAAAACAAACTGTTTGGTAATTTTATGAATCTCAATTATTGTATTTCATGTTGTATTAGAAATAGTATAGTGTGATAATATAGCATGTTTCCATTAATGCCAAAGGGAGATATTGATGACATGTAACTGATGCAACACATTAAATTAGTTAATGCTTTGTATTGTCATTGATGTCAACTTGATATCATCTATATGGTCATATACATAATGCCAAAGACTTTAGAGAATCAATGGAACAGAGGTTATTCTTTTAGCAATGCATAAAAGTCAAGTATTCACTAAGTGACAAACCACACCGACGGAGTGCACACCATCGGTAAAGATAGAGATAAAGTCACAGTGATGCTCGATGAGCAGAAGACAGTGTTTCCTGACAAAGTAGAATCAGAGGATGCCAGATGAGCTAAAAATAGAGTTTCCCGATGAGCAAGATACAATGATGCCTGACAGATGGAGATCCTAAAGCTAATTGAAGTTACACTGACAGAACTAGCAGTTGTCACTGACAACAAACTATAGAATTGACCGACAGAATAGAGAGATCAAAAAATTACAAATATCTAGCTAGCAGAGCTTAAGGATAGACTTGACTGGTTGTTTTATTTATTTAATTTGACCATAGTTAAGTAATTGATTTAAAGAAGATTTATACAGTTGGAAAGAAGATAACTATGAGATAAATCAAGAGTTAAAGTCGTAAATCAATTTGGCTAGATTGTTTTTCACGCAAAGAATCAAGAATCAAGAATCAAGAATTAAGGAATATCATGTCTATATAAGAGACAAGCATAATTCATTTCCACATGTAATCAGATACACAGGGGAGTGAGTTGAAAGAAGATGTTGAAGAGAAACTAGTGAAGGATAAACTTCATACAGTCTTGATCAATCAAGCTAAGGGAGAGCTAAAGAATTCTACAGACACTGACGAACAGTGAAGTACAACATCATAGAGCAGAAATAGTGAAGTATAAAGGAATTGAACTGATATATTGATCAGAAAGGTACTATACGTAAATAGATCTAAATATCTACAATTCAAAGTTGCATTAGAAATAGGTCATTGTGTTTCAGTTTAACCATTGAAGCATTAAGTCTCTTAACAGAGAAGGACTTAACCATCTTCTATAATTGAGGTATATCCTAATAGATTACCAAAAAGGTTGACTCATGATAGTAGCATCGGTCTTGCCTAAAGCCTATTGATAGTCTAAGAAGGAGGTTGATTCAAGGATGGTAGTAAGATTATCATAAAGCCTATTGACAGTCTAAAGGATGATTCAAGGATGGTAGCATAGATGCCAGATACTAAGTGACAACCTATGTATAAAAATCCTCTAACAAGGTCGCACTTAACCTTGTGTTTGTAACCTTTAACAGGGTTGGCGCCTAACAGGGCTCACTTTAGAAGAGTGAAAATTTGGAGTACCGGTCCCAGTGGTTTTTCCCTTAATAGATTTTTCACGTTAAAATCCATGTGTTATGTGTGTATGGTTTATTACTTTATTGTTTTACACTTCACATATGCATTTCTGGATTGATTGGTATACTCTGCATATTTGCTGAGTATCGGTAAATAATTTTTACTACTTATCAGTAATCAAGGAGAATAAGGACAGACAAGGTAAACCAACAGACATTTATTTATTTTAAGTATTTCAAAGGCATACATCTTGTAGGGACTTAATAATCTGAGGTGTATTGATTGGTGGATTAAAGTTTAAAAGGATAAATTTTTGAGGCCACTGATTCACCCCCCCCCCTCTCTCAGTTATTACTAACACATGTCTATATAAGAGACTAGCTAATTCAATATAAATTAAGGGGAGTGACAAGAGAATAGATGCTGAAGAGATTCTGAAGGAGAAGAAAGTCTTCATTCAGACCTGATCAATGAAGCTGAGGAAAGAGATAAATTATGCAAACACTGATGAATAGTGATACAACATCACAAAGAAGAACATTGTGGAGAAAAGGTATTGAATTGATAACATTGATCAGAAAGGTAATGCACTTACAATAGATCTGAAAATCTAAAATTCAAGTTGTATATGTGAACAAATCAATTTACTGTTTTAGTTTAACCACTAAAGCATCAAGTCTCTTAACCGATCAGGGCTTAAAAGTCTTTTCTAATTGAGATACATCCCAAGGAGTATCAAAAAGTTTGATCATACATAGTAGCATTAGATATGCCTGATACCTATTGACAGGCCAAGAGAGTGTTTGATCAAGGATGGTAGCATTAGATTCCAGGTACTAAGTGACAAACTATTCATTTAAATCCTCTAACAAGGTCACACCTAACAATGTGTTTGTAACCTTTAACAGAGTTGGCTCTTCACCAAGCTCACTTTAGAAGAGTGAAAATTTGGGGTACCTGTCCCAGTGGTTTTTCTCTTAACAGGGTTTCCATGTTAAAAATCCATGTGTCATGTGTTTATGAGTCATTAATTTATTGTTTTACATTTCACATAAGTAAATCTGGATTGATCGGTATACACTAGTTATTTACTGTATTTCGGTAAATAGAAAGACTATTTATCTGTAAACATACAGTAGAAGGTTTTACAAAGAATTCTGACAAGTAGTAATTTGATATAAGTATTTCAAGGCATTCATCTTACAGGACTAAAGATAACTAGAGGTATAATTTTGTGGTACTAAGTTTGAAGGGTTGATTTAAGGATTAATTTTTGAGGCCACTGATTCACCCCACCCTCTCACTTATTACTAACAATTTATATCAAATCTTGTGTGATTAGAAAGGGAGTTTAACAACTCAAGCTAAAGATCACAAGATAAACAGACGAGATGTGCCCAAGTTGAACAAAGACAACTTTTCTTCATGGAAAAGTAGGATAAGACTCTACTTATCAGGTATTGGAAATGATGTTACTCAATAATTAGATACTGAATATGTGTTTCACATAAGAGAACTCATAGTTGAAAAAATGAGAGAGAAGCATCAGCACAACTGCATGATGATAGAGCTTGCTTCCTCACTCTCTGATGCTAAATTTGAAGATGTCAAAATATGCACAACTGCAAAGCAGATGTGGGACAAATTGAAGCTTGTACATGATGGTGACATAAATGTTCTGAGATCCAAGGCAGAAATCCTAGAGGAAAGTTTGATGATCTCAGAATGACAGAAGGTGAAAACATCACACAGTACAACACAAGAATCAAAGAGGTAGTCAATGCTATTCAAGGAGTTGGAGGTGTACTAGAAAAAGAGATAGTGGTATGTAAAATTATAAGAACCTTACTGCCTTCTTATGCTATTAGAGTATCTGTCATACAAGAAATGAGAGTAGTAGCAAATAACAATGTTACTCTAGATAGTTTCATTGGAAGACTGATTTCATTTGAGATGAATAATTTTGATAATAGTGTCTTACCAAACATAGAGTCTACATTCAAATCTTCTTTGAGAATAAGTAAATCAAGTCATAAACACACTATGAGAAAAGATAGTGATAGTGAAAGTGAAGAAGAAGATCTTGATGAAATTGAAGCACTTATGGCTAGAAGAATGTAGAGAGGCAAAGGTAAATACAAAGATAAATTACCACTTGTATGTTTTAATTGTACAGAGATTGGATACTTTGTTGAAAGATGTCCCAACAGAAGAAAAGATGACAGAAATAATGACAGATCATTTGGAAAGAAGTTTGATAGAGGTGATAAATAAGATTACAGAAGCAACCGACAATTAGAAAGAAGAGATACTCGAGACTACAAGGAAAAAGGAAAGAAGGCTAGTTACCTAGCTACATGCAAAGATTAAGATACTGACACTGAATCTAATGAAGACATCGAGATGGTGTTTGTGGCAGTAAAAGATGATTCAGATGAAGATAAAGAAAGGTATGTAGAAAATGCACTCATATCTAAAGTTAGTAAAAATGATGTCTAGATCATAGATAGTGGCTACACTCACCATATGACTGGTGACAAACAAAATTTTAAAAATTTTGAATACTATAATGGTGGTTCAGTAAGAATGGGTAATGATACACCTTGTCCAGTTGAAGGTAAAGGAACCATAATGTTGAATAACCTGATAAAATGTGAAAATGATTATTGGGTGAAAAGATTGAATTATAATCTATTGAGTGTTTCTCAGTTGAATAATTCAGGTCACAGAATAGCATTTGAAAATAAGAAGGCAAAGATCTTCAATAAATTAGGAAGTTTGATTGGTACTAGTGAGTAGACAAAAGGTAACTTATTCTATCTGAATGATACTGACACCACTTTCTTAAAGGCTAGAAATGAAGACATATGGTTGTGTCACAAAAGATTGTGTCATGTAAACTTTGACAACATGATAAAGATAAGAAAAAAGAGAAATGTAAGAAGCTTACCGACGATGACTAAGCCCAACAATATCATGTGCAAAAATTGTCAAAAAGTTAAGATGATAAAGTCTAATTTCAAAAGCAAGACTCATACATCTGATGTCATTCTAGAATTTGTCCATACTAATCTATGTGGACCCATGTATGGAGATAGGTATTTTATTCTCTTTGTTGATGATTACTCTAGAATGATGACAGTCATTTTTTTAAAAGATAAATAAGAAGTATTTAAGATGTTTAAATGGTACAAAGGAATGGTAGAAAAAAAAAGTGGTAAGGAATTGAAATGCTTAAGATTAGATAGAGGAGGGGAATTTATTTCAGATGAATTTACTAACTTTTGTAATGAGCATGGAATCAAAGGACAGGTCTCTGCATCGAGAACACCACAACAAAATGGAATTGCTGAAAGAAGGAACAGATCCATTGTTGATTGTGCAAGGACACTAATGATAGAGAAAGGAATAACCCAAATCTTCTAGAGGGAAGCTGTCAGTACTGCTGTCTACACATTGAACAGAGTACAATTGAAGAAAGACAACAAGAAGACACCCTATGAGCTATGGTATGGTTACACACCTAATGTAAGTTACTTCAAGATCTTTGGTAGTCAATGTTATATCTTAAAGGATGACATAAATAGAAAGCTTGACTCCAAAAGTGATGAAGGTATCTTTCTAGTGTATTCCACCAAGAGGAAGGCTTATAAATGTCTCAATAAAGCCTCTAACAAAATTGTTGAAAGTGAAAATGTAAAGATAGATGAATTTGTAGAGAAGAATGAAAAGGAAAGCACAAAAGAACCAGAGGAATACAACAGGTTTATTTATAATGAATAACCTGACACTCTACCCGAGAAACAATGTATAGCTCCTGAGAAATAGAACATTGCAACCGAGCATCAAGTTGCAAATACCAAAAATTAGGATATTTCTCAAGATGATGTACCAAGTGAAGAAGATCAGAATGAAGGACATAATGGTGATCAAGATGATAGATAAGGAATTGAACCTGTACTTTCCAAGTATGTCAGTAGGAACCATCCATAGAACCAGATCATTGGAGACAAGAAGGCTAGTATGAGAACCAGAAGTAAGTCTCTAAACACAATATGTTTAATTTGTGATTTTGAGCCAAAATCTGTCAATGTTGCACTTGATAATGATGAATGGATTAGTGCTATGAATGAAAAAATTGAGTAGATTGAGAAAAATAAGACATGGATACTTGTACCGAGACCAGATGACAAGAATTTCATCGGTACAAAATGGATATTCGGGAATAAAGTGAATGAGAATGGAAAAGACACCATAAACAAATCAAGACTAGTATGCAAGGGGTATGCACAAGAAGAAGGAATTGACTATGGAGAAACCTTTGGACCTATTGCTAGGCTATAAGGAGTGAGAATATTACTTTCTTATGTTGCATGTAAAGGATTCAAGGTATACCAAATGGATGTCAAGTCTGTATTCCTAAATTGAATACTCGAGGAAGAGGTATACATTGAGCAACCAGAAGGGTTTGTTGATCCAAACAAGAGAAACATGGTATGTAGACTACACAAAGCCTTGTATGGATTGAAACAAGTACCAAGAGCTTGGTATGAAAGACTTCATTCCTATCTCATAAGTATTGGATTTGTGAGAACTAGTGAAAATAATAATCTTTATTTGAAGGAAGATATTGATGCTAACATTTTGATTGCTGAAATATTTGTTGATGACATCATATTTGGAGGCAATCATATGCTATACAAATCATTTGTAAATAAAATGAGCAAAGAGTTTGATATGTCTATGTTTGGAGAGATCAAGTTCTTTCTTGGTCTATAGATCATGCAACAAGATGAAGGCATTTTCATTACACAATCTAAATACATCAAAGTGCTAAAAAATATTCAAGATGGAAGATTCCAAGCCAGTTGGAAGACCGATGGAAACTATATGTAAGATGACAAAGGAGGACAAGTCACTTGAGGTAAATCAGACTTTGTACAGATCAATGATTGGAAAACTCATGTATGTTGTACATACTAGACCAGTTATTGCACATGCAGTAGTAGTTGCAATATTTTATGCTAATCCCAAGGAATCACATATGACTATTGTGATAAGAATCCTATGATATCTTAAGAATACCGAGGACTATGTCTTATGGTATAGAAGAGAAGGAAAATTTGAACTTAAGGTCTTTATCGACGCTGATTGGGCTGGAAACATTGATGACCGAAAGAGAATAACTGGAGGAGAATTCTCTATGGGTGACAGACTTCTCACATGGATCAGTAAGAAGCAAGGATGCATCTCTTAGTCTACTGCAGAAGCATAGTATGTTAATGTTGTTGCAAACTGCTCAAATATTGCATGGATCAAACTATTACTGGAAGGTATGCATATGAAAATCCTTGAACTAGTAATTATCTATTGTGATAATACCAGTGCAGTTAACATTTCCAAGAATCCAGTCATGCATACGAAGACAAAGCATATTTCTATCAAGTATCATTATTTGAGAGAAAAAGTTCAAGAAAAGGAGGTGATACTTGAGTATGTGCAATCAAAGGAACAATTAGATGATATCTTCACCAAGCCACTGCCCAAGGTTGCATTTGAGTACTTGAGAAAAAGACTAGGAGTCAAGCCCTGGTCTACTGGTTAATAAGATGACTAGATAGATGCATCAGCCTACATATTATCAGAATATGATTCATGTTGATGCAATCAAAAAGATGGACTTCAAAGATACATATATACACAACAAGGTATTTATCTACATCGGGCACCAGAGTTGTTATATTGTTGATGGATTGGGAAATTCAAGGAGTATATTATGGATAGAAAGGATTGTTTGGAATTACTGTCAAATATTTTTTTGGAATTGTTGTCAAAGGGAGAGATTATATCCATTATCACATAAAGGAGAGATTATATCCATCACCTTATCCAAAGGGAGAGATGTAACCAAAAAGGGAGAGTACATACAAAAGGAGAGATTGCTAAAAAGAGAAAAATAGAGAAAAGTGACATCAAAAGAAAAGAAAAATCAAAGGGAGAGAGTTTGACACAAAAAGTGAACACATCACACTAGAAGAAGAAAGATTCTACATCTATCCAGTGAAGGGATTGAAGACAGAAAGAGAGCTGCAAGAATCAAATCTAAGCTATCTGAGCTTACCGAGGACCATATGTTTGTATTGGTTATAGTACATAAGATTGGTAGTTTGATGTAACTTCAACTATTATAATTCATATTGTATTAATGATAATATAGTTTGATAATTTAGTGTGATGCCATCAATGCCAAATGGAGAGATTGATGAACTATAACTGATTGAATGTTTGAAAGGTTAAGTTGATGATCACCGAGACACAGAAAGTTAATGCAAGACATTAAATTAGTTAATTTATTGTATTGTCATTGATTTCAAATTTATATAATTTGTATGGTCATGTAAATACTGCCAAAGACTTCAAAGAATTGATGAATCAAAGACTATGCTATCAGTAATTCATAAAATTCAAGTATTCACAAACTGACTGTATACACCAACGGAGTGCACACCGACGGATAGAGTAAACCAATGAGAGAAAAGTCACAGTCTTACCCAATGAGCAAAAGCACAACATTAACAATGAGAAAATTCACAGTGTTACCCAACAAGAAAAAGCACAATGTAACCCAACAGACAGAATTATAGTATTGCCCGACGGACGGATATCCCGAAGACAACTGAAGTCACACTGACAGAACAGTCAGTTGTCACCGATGACTAACTGAAGTATTGATCGACGGAACAAAGAGTTCAGAAATGAAAAAAATGCTTAGCTATCAAGAGATAAATATAGACTTAACTTATACTTATCATTGTTTTAATCAACAAGATAAAGCTAGAGATAATTAAAGGATTTAAATATGCTTTGTCCAGCTGGCAAGAATATCTCAATGAGATAAAACTAGAGTTTTTCTTTAAATATAATTGGAAAGAATTTTGGATCATGCCAAGATAAGGAAATCTAAGAAACGGTGAAATCATGTCTATATAAGAGACAAGCTAATTCAATATGAATTAAGGGGAGTGACAAGAGAATAGATGCTAAAGAGATTCTGAAGGAGAAGAAAGTCTTCATTCAGACCTGATTAATCAAGCTGAGGAAAGATTTAAATTCTACAAACACCAATGAATAGTGATATAGCATCACAAAGAAGAACAGTGTGGAGCAAAGGTATTGAATTGATAACATTGACCAGAAAGGTAATGCACTTACAATAGATCTGAAAATCTGCAATTCAAGTTGTATATGTGAATAGATCAATTTACTATTTCAGTTTAACCACTGAAGCATCAAGTCTCTTAACCGAGCAGGACTTAAAAGTATTTTTTAATTGAGATACATCCCAAGGAGTATCAAAAATTTTGATCATACAAAGTAGCATTGGATATGCCCGATACCTATTGACAGGCCAAGAGAGTGTTTGATCAAGGATGGTAGCATTAGATGCCATATACTAAGTGACAAACTATTCATTTAAATCCTCTAACAAGGTCACACCTAATAGTGTGTTTGTGATGTTTAATAGGGTTGGCTCTTCACTGAGATCACTTCAGAAGAGTGAAAATTTGGGGTATCGGTCCTAGTGGTTTTTCCCTTAACAGGGTTTCCACGTTAAAAATCCATGTGTCATGTGTTTATGAGTCATTACTTTATTGTTTTGCATTTCACATAAGTAAATCTAGATTGATCGATATACACTAGTTATTTAGTGTATTTCATTAAATAGAAAGATTGCTTATCGGTAAACATACAGTAGAAGTTTTTACAAAGCATTTCGACAAGTAGTAATTTGATATAAGTATTTCAAGGCAATTCATCTTACAGGACTAAAGATAACTAGAGGTATAATTTTGCGGTACTAAGTTTGAAGGGTTGATTTAAGCATTAATTTTTGAGGCCACTGATTCACCCCCCCCCCTCTCAGTTATTACTAACATATGTTTCACAATGGAAAATGAAATAGTTGATCATAATGCCTCCTTATGAAGACGATGAGAATAACATAGACATTTATGATCATATATATTTAGCTGATTATGAACGTGTTTCTAATTTAGTTATTACGTGTGTGTGTGTGTGTGTGTGTGTGTGTGTGTGCGCGCGCATTATTTATCTTTTATTTAATTTTAATTTATGACAAGTGATGTTTATGAGATGATTTCTCTCTAGGTGATATTTTTGTTGTGGTTGTAGATCGTGAGAATACAAAAGGTGTAGATTATTATCTACTAAGATGCATGAAAGAAAAATACAAATTGCCATAAATAATTGTTGATGGTGATGGACAAGAGTATCCTACTGGTTGAGTTGTTATTGAAGGCACCTATTATCATCAAACAAAGATAGACAATATTGGTGTTCACTTTATTGATGGCGAAAAAGCTCTACATTACAGTCACTTGGTTATAGCGACAAAGCTATAATTTGAGATAATGCCAAAAGAAAGATGTGGCAACCAAAAGTGGAGGTTTCCTATTGAAGTACATGAAAATAATTTGGAGATAATAAAAGATAGAGAGGATCCAGACTATATGTATCAGGAGCTTTAGGCTTAGAAACTTGTTTAATTATGGCTTATACTTTCATATTTGAACTAGAGATACAATGAACTACTATATAGTTTGAATTCTAGGAGTGGTATATATATAAATTTGGATCAAATTTTTTGATATATAATTAGGGCTTATACTTTTATATTTGAACTAGAGATACATGTATTCTTTGAAGGTTCAAATGTAATTATGTATCATATCCCCTTAAGACGTCCACTCAATCATACCCCCTTAAGACATCCACTTAAGACATCTTACCTTAAGACATCCCCTTAAGACTAGCTTCATATACCCTTAAGACAACCACCTAAGACACCGTTCCTTAAGACATCCCCTTAAGACTAGCTTCATATCCCCTTAAGACATCCACTTAAAACATCGTGCCTTAAGACATCTCCTTAAGACTAGCTTCATATCCCCTTAAGACATCCACCTAAGACATCGTGCCTTAAGACATCCCCTTATGTGTCACTTATATTTCTTTTAAATATTGTTATGTGTCACTTATATTGCTTTTAAATATGCTTATGTGTCACTTATATTTCTTTTAAATATGTCATTACTTATATTGCTTACTTATTTGTCACTTATATTTCTTTTATTGCTTATTTATGTGTCACTTATATTTATTTTAAATATGTCATTACTTATATTGTGTTAGTTATGTGTTACATGTATAAATATACTTTCATATTTGAACTAGAGATACATGTATTATTTGAAGGTTCAAATGTAATTATGTATCATATCCCGTTAAGATATCCACTTAAGACATCCACTTAATCATATCCCCTTAAGACATCCACTTAATCATATCCCCTTAAGACATCGTGCCTTAAGACATCCCCTTATGTGTCACTTATATTGCTTTTAAATATTGCTACATGTCACTTATATTGCTTTTAAATATGCTTATGTGTCACTTATATTTCTTTTAAACATGTCATTACTTATATTGCTTACT
>MU226259.1:405301-422801 GCA_018584345.1 Thuja plicata | reverse complement strand
ACATCTGTCAAAAGACCCCTTGCCGATCCGGCGTGCCTTGTTATGGTTACCAACCCTCTGAAAACCTTTATTATCTTCCTTGAAAGTGAGCGGTTGACCTTGGGGACTGGGACATGGTTCACTTAAAGAATACAAAATGTAGGATCTAGAATTCCAGGATCTGGGAAGTTGTGTTCCGAAGGAATAAAGAATACAAAACACCTTCCCCGATGGTTTTCTCTAGCTCCTAGAGAATCTCTATTGTTGCTTGCTGTCATTGAAGGTCTGGAGGAGGCGGAAAATCCCATCTTCATCGATGTCTTTAAGGCCAGCCTGCTGGTACTTGGCCACCTCAATCTGTTCTCCTAGGTCCATAATATTATCCTTAAATTCTTTGGCCATCTTTGCTGCATCGTGACCACTGAGTATCATGTTAGTTATTCATGTCATTTTTGCTCTATTTATCCCCTCTGGGGATTGATACCTTGATTCCATTAATTCATCAAACTTCCCCAAAACATATTCTTCCGGCGTGCATGTTTCGCTGCTAAATGGATCAGCTCCGGAGACCTTTGAAACAAAAGACTTGTATAAATTGAAAGAATATTGAAATGCATTGACCTTATCATGTAGAATCCCCACCAGTTGCTTGATTACCCCCAATGTGAGGTCAAGTCTGGAGTGCTGGGTCCTTACAAAATTGAATTATTCTTCTCCTAAAATTATAGACTCGGAGACAATCTCCTCTCCGAGACCGATGAGTTCTTCTAACTCAACCTTCCATGCCTCATAATTCTCGATTTCCCCCTCCCATATGCTGATGGTAGTTTTAGCCTAGTGTAAGATGTGGCAGGTCGCATATAGGTCTAGGAGTGTAGACACTAGGAAACGTCATAAATTTCCCAACTGTCGGGCAACCCATTCATCAACCACTTGGGCCTTTTTCTTCATCACCCGTAATGACTCTATATCACTCTGCAAAAGTGGTGCATCTCATGTAGAGGCCCCCAGAGGAATAATGCTAATAGGCTAGGCCAGCTCAGTCAGCAACCCCATGAGGTTTGCATTTTTCTCCTTTTTGGCCTTAAACTTTAGAGCCTCTTTTTCGTAGCGAGCCTCCACCGCCTTGGCTGCTTCTTTCAACAGGTCCAATTCACCCTGTTTTCCTCTCTTCCCTAGTGACACCTCTATGACATTGTAATCTTCGGCCTCATCCATTGCCTCACCTACATCCGGGGAAGGTGTCATGATTACTGTGACTATTTCTCTGCCTGGCTCTGTCCGAAGAGTGTGGACTGTCTGGGCTTTCTTAAACTTTTGTGGGTTCTACGCCTGAGCCATCATCTCTACCAAAGAAAGATGGGCTTTGGGTGTTGTTGGGACCTTTCTCTTTCAAGATTCCACCAACCACTGTGGTGGTAGGGGTGGCTTTGTAGGTAAAATCTTCTCCTGTGACTTCTCCCTCGTATCCTGTTGTGCCCCTTCAACAGTATGAACCTCATCTAGCTCCTTCCCTGTATCTTTTCATTCATCAGTTATGTTGGCCACACTATCCATATCCTTGATAATATTTGGGTCCTCATTGGTTGCCCCAGGATTCTCTTCTTCATCGTGTTGCTATTCTTGCTCAGCCTCTGTTGCTAGGGTGTCTTCTTCTATCGGTACATCTTTTGGTAGTGGGGGAGGAAATGGGCCAATATTCAATGTTTGGGCCATAGTGATTACCTCCCCAAATGTTACCTTTGGGAGTGGAATTTGGAACACGGCAGTTGGGGTCACGGTTGTTCTCATGGGTCTATTTTCCCCAACCGATGTCATTTATTCATTTTGCGTTTGCTGGCCTAAAACTCCCATATCCTATATTTCTAGGAATCTAGAGGTATCCACCTATTCAGTGCCCTTTTCCTCTTCTATTTGTACCTTCTACGTAGGTTCTTGTTCTCGAGTTTCCTCTTGTGTGGTGATTTCCTCCTCTGGTTGTACGATGTCTCCCTGCAAATTCCCAAACTCGTCAACCCTGAATACATCGTCAAATTCTTCTTGAGGGGGAGGATTGGGGACATGAGTGTGCTCTGGTTCTTTCTCTGGCTCCAGGGAGTTGGAAGAAATGATTTCTACTTGTGGGATTTGTGGCATCCCAAGCTCCGGTTCTACCATTGGCTTTGGATTAAGCCTTTTCTCATGCTTGGTAATCAAGGGAGGCCTTGCATCTCTTAGGACCACTTGCTCCTCTTTTGCATCTATCCATGTTGCCCTGACCATTAATGCTACTAGTGAAGGGGAAGAGGGATGGCGGACAGGTCCAGTCATGAGCACTGGGGTGGCCAACTGTGTGATTATTCTATCCTTCATCTTCTGGGAGGCCACCAGTGATTGCTTCAGTTGTTCCTTTATGGGGGTCTCCTATAGGGTTGGAGGTCCCATTATTCTCTTTCCTCTATCCTCTCCCTGTGAAGAGGTTCTGGCCCTGGAAGTCAAATTTTGTACCATCGGGCCAACTCTGTGGGTACTCTCGGGACATACCCTCTTGAAATATTTGTGGCTACGCTTGACCATGTTGCGAGTGATTTCCTCAATGGTAGGCCCCTCTTGGGCATTCCAATCTACTGCTGGGAGGGCCATCTTATCAATCCCCTTTGCCTTGTATTGGGGGTCTATTGTGGACCCGGCGTCTGAGAATTCATCCAGAAATTTGTGGAGTTTCAATCTTTCCATCATCCCCATGGTCATCCAGATGTAATGTCAGCTCTAGACTTCAACATCATCCTGGAAATCTTCCCAGAATTCCTCCATGTGATATTGGTGGGGCTCTGATTCCCCTGGAAGCACCTTTGCAATTTTACCAAGCGGATCAAAGTTCTTCTACGTTAAATAAAATTCTACCAAGTTCAAGCTTTTGAGTTCGTTGTCTGCCTCCTTGGCTGCGGCCAGACTGCATGAGTAATTCCCATAAGTGATTGGGAATGGAACATTCACCACCTTCTTCAAAGTATATAAGGCGTGCAACTCCATCATTTGTCTGCAATATTCTAAGAGGATTATCTTGTTCCCACAATGTTTGGGCAACTAGTAAGGCTTCACAGAGAAGTCGGTTATCCATATGTAGGTATGTTGCTGGAATTAGATGTAGTAATGACCATAAATTTTGACTAGATCCATCGCCTCCTTGGAGAGGCGGTACCCTGCATCCCAGGTAGGCATGAGCAACTTGTAGTAGATGAAGGCGTCGTTCACCCGACAGAAACTGGGGAAACTAGCCTCCCATTGAATTTGTGGAAAATAATCCCAGGGAACCTTCTGACCTGGGCCAATCCCAAGTACACCTGATGTTAGTATCCCATTGGCGATGGTTCATTGTTGCACTAAGTCCCAGAGAACATAAGTGGTCATATAGAATTTGCGGGTTCTGTCCACCTGAAGGAACTAAGAGTCTACATGATTAGAAATTATGACAGCCCAATCAAAGTATTGCTCACCGGTGGAGGTGCCAAGAAAGAAGTAGTACATCCACCCTAAGAACTCTCAGGCATGGGATTGTCCAAAGATTTGGCATAGTGCTATAATCCCCATCTGGATACTTTCTTTAAACTCAGATCAGGGGATCTCTAATTTCATTTTCTTGGGGTCCCTCTTCGGGGTCTTGAGCCAATGGCTGTTCATATATTACCGGGCCATGACCTCCAACTACTGATATTGTCCTAAGGCATCAGATCTGGTAATGAAAGCTGGTTCATCAAACTGGGGAATCCTTAAACCTACCCAAAAAGTAGCAGCATCGAGAGACACCATGGAGGTTGGATATCTAGTCAGGACCGGGGCTGCAAGCATGATGACCCAGATAGAGGAGTTTTAATGTGCCACAAGGGTGAGAATAAGTTCTGGGGCCTGCACCGAGTAGGGGAAATAAGCAGCCTTTAGAATCCTAGAATCCCCAACGCTGATCGCCAACAGATCCCCAGACTCTCATTGAATAAACATAATCTTAACCAGGGTCTGCATCTCGGACCACATTCTGATGCTGGTGTTGGTAATTAACTAAACTTGGGACTCAATCTTTGACCCCATAACAACATTTTCCCTCAGGTACTTCATGCTGAGAGGCAATTTTTCTAAGGCCCTCTCAATTTTGGATCTAACGGCTGCCCTTGTAACCATCGTGGAGGGGAGCTCCAGACTCCTGGGTGGTGAAGATGTGAAAGCCTCAGACATAGTTAAGGTACATTGTTTTGAAAACCTGCAAGGCAAGGCGACCGTTAGAGTTTGTAGATAAATAATATTTTAGGATCTAGAGATCTTACCACCAAGGCACGTCCTTAGCCTGAAAAGTTAGTTTTGGTCCAAAATCCCAAAAGATATATATATATATAATGCAAACTTAGAAAATTAACCCCTATTTGGGCCTAGGGGTTTCAGCATACTTAACAAAGGTAAGATGTGGGTTGGTTAAGACAAAAAACCCAGGGTCTGAAAAACTAACCGTTAGAAGATGTGAGCGAAAAGTGAGCTGTCAGGCCCACGTAGACATTGCGTGGCTATGCAATAAATATGGAGTTATGGTGACGGCGACGCCAACTATCTGAATGTGCAAAAAGTGGAGGCCACTTGGACAATATTGAATGCACGTGTGGAACATAAATTAAACATAAAGGCTGGTCTACAGAGGAGAGAGAAAACCACCTGGTCGAAACCAGTCGAGAGCTGAGTTTCAACCAGGTGGTATTCTGTTTGGAACGATCTTGCAAACTTTGGACAAAAAGAAGATGAGGCACGGAGAGCTTGACACGAGACCACATGAATACACACAAAATATACACCTAATTATAATGGGGCTGAAGGGTATATACAAGGAAACAAAAGGATATACATCATATACACTGAATTTACAGCAGACAAAAATGTGGAATGACTACTCTAACCAACAATGCACAAAATGTACAACATATACAACATTTTACACTGCATAGAGGGTATAAAACCCTTTTGTAGATCTGACCCACCAATGAGTGGTGAACCAGACAACAAGGACGTAGAGAAACACAGAAATAAAACAAAACACAAATGCAGATAAAGCACAACAAAAAGCAGAAAAATGAAAGAAAGAACCAGGAGCACCAACCTGGAATCCGAAGAAGGGAAAGGAAGGAAAGGCACTTTGAACACTCTGCAATAGTTTCCACCTTTGAATGATCACCAACCAGCATTGAAAATCAACTCTTAATCACCCACTAAGCTCAAAGTAACTCACACTTAATTCTCGCTTAAATCGCCTATGAACCGCTCTAAAATCACCTAAGTGTTTTTCAATCGCGGTAACTATGAAACTGGCATGTAATTTCTATTTATACCCAAGGTGAAAATTAAGTTACTTTTCTTTCCGCAAACTCTGGAACAGGCAGACTTCTGGACTCTGAGCCCTAAGATTCTGTGCAACCATACCCTCTTACAAAAAGAAGACATCATGGAAAAGAATCCCAGAATCTGGGGTCCAGCTCCTGGAAAGGAAATGACAAACTCTGGGATCAGGTCCCAGAGACACAAGGGACAAAAAAACAAAGAAAAACAACACCGCAGGAAAGAAAACCCGAAGAAGGAAAATAAAGAAACAAAGGAAAAAAGACAAGGCAAGAGCCAAAAGTAGAAAACAAAATGGGGGACCCAACATTTTGCACACAAAATGTATCCCAGAATCTGGGGTCCAGCTCCTGGAAAGGAAATGAAAAACTCTGAGATCAGGTCCCAGAGACACAAGGGATAAAAACACAAAGCAAAACAACACCGTAGGAAAGAAAACCTGAAGAAGGAAAATAAAGAAACAAAGGAAAAAAGACAAGGCAAGAGCCAAAAGTAGAAAACAAAAAGGAGGACCGAACATTTTGCACACAAAATGTAGGGATGGGGATGTAGGGCATAAAAAATGGTGACTATCTGGGATGAATGTCTTAGCGCATTCGAGAACTACAGAATCTTTGGTTAGCAAAACTGGAACAAATCATTGCTTGAAGCATCTTACTTGCAAAGAGTAACATATCTGAGAAAATATGGCCATACATGATTTAGTCCATGATCCTTTCATCAGTGGTGAAGTGTGTGCTTTGGAAGGAAATCAGGCTAATCACCTCTGGGAGAAGCAGAGAGGAGGCACTAAGTATATCAAACTCCAAAGTCCTCAAATTCGCTCATTTTTCCCAGAGACCAAAGTTTCGTCCCATTTCTTTTTTCTTCTTTATTATTTCTGGGTGGGAGGGTGGTACTTCTTTCACCATCAAGCTTAAGATTAGCTAAATTTAATGGTGGTACTTCTTTCAACCTTCCACCCACCTTAATATATTGGATGGGGAAGGAAAACTTCAGACTCGAGAAGAATCTTTAAATGTTCAGACTTGGGTCAATCAACTAGTGCAACCGATCTACCCTCAATGTGTCTAATTACTTGTCTCTTATTTTTGATTTAACTGATTATCAAATTTTTGAGGATAAATCAGATGAAGATTACTCATAATGTACTATGAAACTTGCAAAATAACTCTAGATACCGGACCAATTCCATTATGCTAACAATAGATTCTTAAGTTCACCGTCATGTTAAAGGCAACATCCCAGAGACTAGATGTTATGCAAAGCATACCAGTCCTTACAAGAGGGGGAGCAAAAATGTTGGAACCCAAAAAAGAAGACAAGAAAAAAAAAAGGAAAAAAGAAAAAAGAGGCGGTCTCGAAGGATGGCCAGCAAGACTATTTACAAAGCAAGGCACCTCCAAATGAGGCATCGAGAAATAAATATTTACAAGCAAGAGAACTTTACATAAAATACAACTTTGGGCATTCCGACCTTACTCGAAGTAATGTTTGAGAAACTATCCATTGATGGGCAATGGGACAGGTTCTCTAGTCATGGTGTTAAGGCGATAGGTATTTTCCCCGTAGATCTCTGAGATTAGGTATGGTCTGAGCTAGAGCCGTTGGAACTTGGTGTGCTTTCCTTTCTTTTCTCGGGCCTTGTCCCACAAAAGGACTAAGTTTGAAATCCGAAAGGCCTTGTATTGGGCTCTATGGTAAAATCATCATTTTACCACTACTTGGTGTTCATATCATGGGAAAATATTTTCCGGGTGCGAGGGTAAATTTTTGTTTGCACCCAAAAAAGTTCCCATAGGAGACCCAATATTTCTAAAATATGTAGCCATTCAGGGAGCTTAATTTTGAGTAGGTTGAGCGCTGGTTCCTGGGATTATCTAGGAGGTTTGGATATTCTGTGGTACACTAGACTCCCAGAAAATAGTGCCTAGTGTGACTTTTAGGGTCCATTTCTTTCGAGCACAAGGCTCGAGTTCAACAAACCTTCTAGGGTTAGGGGCTAATCTAAGGATTCTTTCAAATCTTGCTGGGGAGAAAGACCCAATCCCACTGAAGGCTTGACTCCTAAAACTATGGCTTGGGGAACCCTCGGGAGGTGTAAAATTAGAATACTGAGAGGGGGACGAGTTTAGGCCCTCCTTCTAGCACCAGTTTTTGTTGATGGGACTTTGGTGACCAGGTCTGCCAATAGAGGTAAGTTGTCACCGGGTACCGGGGTACCGGCCAACTTCGCCTATAGAGGTTGTCAGGGGAAACAATTTTCCCTGGGCCTCCAAGCACATGAGAGTCAGGTCTCGAAGGTGCATGGCTCAGTTGGGAGATGTGAATATTTTTCGAGGGGGATAGATGGTTATCTTCAACTCATTCTCTCTGGGGATTCAAGTAAGTGGGGTTTCCTGCAAGCGCGCATTCATCTTAACAAATAAAATTTAAAATATACTGCAGCATTAGAAATATTTCATCTACCTATAGTTATACTAAATGTTCAAGACATCAACAATTCTCTAACACACTACACTAAATACCGAAGAAATATACAACCATCGGTTCATATTTTATCAGTAGCAAAGGAAATGAGGTCGTTAATCTACTTTAAGTATCAGAGCAAAGGACATGAAGAACATAATGCATAAAATACCATTAACCTAGAAGAAAAAATGTCAATAACATCATTGAGAAAATTCTTCCTTCTTCATTAACATCTCTTCCAGCAAGCACTGGTGTGTGATACAATGGTGGCTCCAAGGGAGCATCTAACTACCAAAAACTTAGAAAGTATGGAGCATTGAGCTTTACAACTAAGAACTGAGAAAACCAGATTGCTATTAGTTATGGACTGCAAAATCATCAATTTTTTCGACCCTTGGAATGAGGCTGGACTTACTATTTATACACATCTTTCTACCTAGCCCTAACCCTAACTTATTTTACACTTTGCAATAAAATATATTATCGAGTGGCCGGTACTACCTGCACCACATTACAAAAGACCTTGAGATGGAGAAGGTCTGACATGTCAAAAGAATAAGACAAGAAGGATGGAGTGGAAGAATCAGCCATGAGAAGAGAGCTGAAAAGGAGAAGGAAGAAATCTGATCCCCTGGGGATCAAGGCTACATACCTCATAAATGGGAGGGCGGCACCCTTTTTCTGATGCGCTAGGTGTAACATTGAAGCGGCGCCTTGGGAAGACCATATGTCAGAAGACCCCTTGTCGATCCAATGTGCCTTGTTTTGGTTACCCACCCTATGACAACCTTTATTATCTACCTTGAAAGTGACCGGTTGGCCTTGGGGACCAGGACATGGGTCACTTAAAGAATACAAAATGTAGGATCCAGAATTTTAGGATCCAGAATTTTGGGGTCCAAGAACTTGTGTTCCAAAGGAATAAAGAATACAAAAAACCTTCCCTGAAGGTCTTCTCTAGCTCCTGGAGAATCTCTATTGTTTCTTGCTGTCATTGAAGGTCTGGAGGAGGTAGGAAATCGCATCTTCATCGATGTCTGTAAGGCCATCCCGCCGGTTCTTGGCCACCTCAATCTATTCTCCTAGGTCTAGAATATTGTCCTTAAATTCTTTGGCCATCTTTGCCGCATCATGACCATTGAGTATCATGCAAGTTATTTGCATATTTTTTCTTCGTCTATCCCCTCTGCAGATTGATACCTTGATTCTATTAATTTATCAAACTTCCCCAAAACATATTCCTCCAGCGTGCATGTGTCAGTCCTAAATGGATCAGCTCAGAAGACCTTTGAAACAAAAGGCTTGTATAAATTGAAAGAATATTGAATTGCATTGACCTTATCACACAGAGTCCCTACTAGTTTCTTGATTACCCACAATGTGAGGTCAAGTCTGGAGTGCTGGGTCCTTACAAAATTGAATGATTCTTCTCCTAAAATTTTGGACTCAGAGACAATATCCTGTCTGAGACCGATGAGTTCTTCTAACTCTACCTTCCATGCCTCATAATTCTCAATGTCCCCATCCCATATGCTGATGGTAGTTTTAGCCTGGTGTAAGATGTTGTGAGCCGCATATAGGTCTGAGAGTGTAGACACCAGGAAACACCAGACGTTTCCCAACTGTAGGGAAACCCATTCATAACCGCTTGGGCCTTTTTCTTCATTGCCCATAATGAGTCTATATCACTCTGTGGAATTGGTGCATCTAACATAGAGGCCCCTGGAGGAATAATGTTGTAACCACCTGAATTTGGTATATTCCAACTATGGACCCTATTTTCCCTAAGTGTGATCATACCCTTGATTATGTCCAAACGACCTTGTTACTGCTTGGCATAATTCTTCAAATCAATTTAATGTCCTAGGTGATTTTTTATCACTAAATTATATTAACTATTATAGCCATATGATTGAAATCAATTCAGACCAATTAAATCAAATCAAATTCAAACATGGCTATAGTATTTAATTATAAAGGAATTAAATAAAACCCTAAATCAATTACCCACTTGTAAAATAACCCATTCCCCTAGCGTATTTAATTTAATTAAAATGGCTATAGTCCCCTAATTATTAAAAAGCAATTAAATTGTTTAAATAATTAGTTTCCTATTTTTGAATGAATTAAATAAGTTTAATTCATTTATTAATATTCTCCTAAACCCCCAACCTAACCTATCTCAACCACTTCTACCTTGGGTTCTAACCCATTTCAACCCATTCACCCTTGCTAATCTAATCCTAATCTTAATTCTACCCTAACCCACCTCCTAATGTTGTCACATTCTATTAAGGAATGTTTAGTAACTCCACCCACTTGAGAAAGTCATGGAATCTCAAGATTCCATCCTCAAAGTCCACCTTCTCAAGCTATCCTCTTACATCCTCCCCTTTCCTCTTTAAGGCTTTCATTAATACCTTATTAATGAAGATGCCTTAAGCCCATGTCTCCTCCATACCTCCTTAATGCCCAAGGCATTAATGGTTCTTACATCTCCATTAATGAGTCCCTGAACTCATAAATAAACCTTGTCTCCCCTCTCTCTCTCCCATTATTCTATAAATAGAAGCCATTTTTGAGAGAAAATAAGCCTTCACCTTAGATTGAAAATGCATTGTTATGCTATTAGATTAATCTTAGAATCACATTCCACTTTATATTTCATGCTTTTGCATTGTTCTCATTTCCACTTTTAGAGCTAGGATGCATGTTTTCTCATCTTTTTAGCTTGTTTTTAAACTAAAATCCTTCATGCTAGGACGTATATGTCACTGATTGTAGCATAATCTGAGGGCTATTATGTTACTAATTACACTCTTCCTAGTTAGAAGGCAATAGGTTGATATTAGTGGGTTTTGTATATTTATCTAACCTTTTTACACTAATGCAATGACATATTGATGTGTTGTGTCCCTGTTAACAGGTACCAAATATTCACCACACATTTTTGGCTCCCACCATGGGGCCAAATTTTTGACTTGGCATTATTTTCTAACACTTTTTTGCCAATTTGCATGCTCAGGATGCTGTCACAGGACCATTTTTAGTCATTTAGGATCGCATCTGGGATACGCCATTGCACCACGGAAAACTAGGATTGCATCCGAGATTTTTTGGGTCATTTTTTGGTTTAGGCTCGCATCTGGTGAGCATGGGATCGCATTTGGTAAGCAAGCTCACATATAGAATACTACATCACATTCAATAAAGTTTTAGGCTCGCATCTGGTTAGAATGCTTGTGCATTTTGTTTGACTAATCCTAACATTTTGACAAGTTGTGCTTTTGCTATTTTGCAGCTTAACAAGTGTTTGCAGGTTGTTTTTGGAGGTTTTCATGGAGTTGCACTAAATAGATACTAACTCGGTTTTACAAGTTGCCAATCCCCCATCTTGACCTATGTTTACTTGCTTTAAACCTTAGAGAACATATTCCAATTTATCACTAAACTGACTAGAGGATTATGCTCTTTTCCTTTTAAGGAAAATCAGAAACTCATACATCAGTTTATGGATTGAACAGAATTTGGGGTAAATGAAGAAGAAAACTCAATCGTATAATTCTTTTTGGATCTAGTAAATGAACAACACAAATCACTAAATATGTGGGATCAATGAACAACTCAATCGTATAATTATTTTTTGGATCAGAAATTGAACAAGCAACTCACTAAATTTTGTGGTTAATTGAACAAGGCAAACTTTCCTTTTCAAGTATCCTATTTTCTTTAAAATAGGAATAACTAAATCGATCTCAACATAGCTTGAAGGAATGAACTTTGTTTTAAGTGTTTTGGGAGAAAACAGATTAGATTAGGAGAGTATGCTCTTCTACTTCAGAAGAATCAGAAATCCAGACATCCAAAGCTTGCCAATCCTAGTTACCTACATTTAAACAGTAGAGGGCCTGCTGGTTGAGGAAAAAATCTCTAGGAACGACCCAAGTGAGGATAGGTTTTACGCCAACCCTTCCAACTGAGTATAAAAAGTTGCTTCCTCGTAGGCCAAAGCCTCAGAAGATGAAACTGGTTTTGTTCTTGAAATTTTGACATCATTCCTTGAACATATCTGGGTATATGTAGAGCAGAGCCACTTGAATCTTGCTTGTGAGACTACATATATTCAGGTACTCATAGGGCTATACACCTAAATTTTGCCTTGTGCAATTCTATGGGGGATAGTTTCAAACGGATTGCCCAATAATCTACAATAACTTCAACTGAAATAATTCCTGATTCATCCCTGAAAGGGTGATAATCTTTGTGTAAGGCAAAAAGTAATTTTCCGAAGACACTCATCATATTGTGTCCTCACTTGCATTTGGAGTCGGCTAATACAGCATCATGACTGGAGCCATTGCGTGCTTGGTGATGGCTATATTCTGATTAGCATTTGAGTGTGTACCTGAGTCAACAAGCAAAGATTTTTATCCTCCACCTAGAAAATAGGAAAAGATGAGTGTTTGTTTCACCTTTCTAACAATGCAAAACTATTTGACATGTTCAAAAATTCATTAAAAAGATAAGCTCCTCAAAACAATCAAAAAAACTCAAACCCTGGAGTACAAGTATTTTTCACACCTTACAACACCTCTTAACACAATCTGGAAACAAACAACTTCACACACTTTGAAAACAAACTTTTTAGAACTGACCAAACGATAAAAGATATCATAAGATCGCATCCTGTATTTCCCAAGTTACATGCAGTGTTTAGGATCGCATTTGTTATTATGCATCACATCTAATCAGCATACAGTCACATCCAGATTCTAGTACGCATCTGGTACTATCAGAGGCTCGCATCTGGGAGCTCACATTCAGGACAGTGGGTATTTGTAGGAGTTTTTCTTAGGAAGTCTCAGTTGATTAGGATACCCTTTTTTCTCTTTAGCTGGTTCCTATTGTCTCTTCTAGTCTCCCTACTGTATTTTCAAAACACTTTCAAAACATCTACCTTGCATGCTTAGTCAGTTTTTCACAATTGGTTCAATACGTGTGGTCTACCTATTTTCTATCAACAAATTGGTTCCCAGCTCACTATCAAAGAATTCTAACCCTCTGACATTGGAATCATTTACATCCACCAACAATAAATAGTTACTTTTTCCTAGACATGCCCACTTGAACGATCTAAAACTCTCACTTGCACTATTGGGAAACGTTAACAAAGTTGAGAAACAACTTCATGGTTAACACAAGATGCAACAAGAACACAACTAAAGGATCAAAAGTGCCTCCTGAAACACCACACTTCCAAGGAGAAACTTCTCGCAATTCCCTTCTTGATCTAGATTTCCCTCAAATGGATAGCAACTCTCATGAATGGAGTAAGGCTTTTGAGGATTATAATGATGGCAAACACGAAAAATCTAAAGGTACAAAAGAGGAAGAAAGACCCAAGTTTGAACATAATCTATTTGGATCAGACAGTGAGGAAGAGATCCCCAAAGATGAATATGAAAAACTCAAACAAAGAAAATAGATCCACAAGCTATTGGAATGGATAATTAGTGATGATAAAGAAAAATACTTCCTCCATCTAGCATCCACAGGTGTCAAATTACCCAAAGATTATGATGTGAAAAAACTCAAAGAAAAGGAGGTACCAAACCCAATATCTATTCTCACAAAATAGCTCAATCTGATCCAAACATAGCTCACAAATCTCAAACAGGAGAAGGAGAAACCCAAAATGAAATACTCTTTGGATGCCATTTGTCCATTTCATTTTGACAAGAGTATCACTATGGTCTTGTTTCCTCCCAACGTGGCAAGGCCAAAGTATGACAAATACTCGGGAGAAACTGATCCACATGACCATGTAAGAGAATTTTGTTCTCTAAGCATCGAGTACATGCACGAACCTACATACCTTATGTGACTATTTCCAGGAAGTCTAGGAGGTAATGCCATGGAGTGGTTCTCAAAACTAAACCCTTATAAGGTCAAGACATTTGAGGAGTTGATCCAACGATTCATTCAACATTACTCCTACAACATCCAACATGATGTCACCATGATGGACCTATGTAATACTAAACAATGAACTAGAGAATCATTCACACTTCCTCCAAAGATGGAGAAAGATTTTTGCACAGTATTCAAGGGTCATTCCCAAAATGGAGAAGATGGAAATCTTCGTTAATAATCTAGTGCCTGAATTGAGCTATTCTCTACAAATGCAAGACTTTCCTAGCTTCGATAGGATGATCAAAAATTCCCTCCGTATTGAGGAAGTCATGGTCAAAAGAGGGGAGATCACCCTTGAAAATGAAAACAAAAGCAACAACTCCTACTCCAAGCCTAAATGGTGGCAGCAACACAAAAATGTTGTTAATGACGGAGTGGTTGACGCCTCTAACATTAATCCCAAACTTGAGGCATTTAATCTAACCAATGACATGCAAGCAAGCAAAAATGCTAAGGTAACACCTCCCATATCCAAAGCGAACAATGATAACAAGGAACAGACATGGACTTCAAAACCCCAAAGGACATTCACTCCTTTGGGGGAGACTCTTGAGACTGTTTTGAAAACATTGGTGGATAACAAAGTTCTTACAATTCTCGATTCTAAACCATGGGAACTAATGGTCAAACCCAGGTGGTGGGATGATAATTCTTACTGTGTCTTTCACAAAAACAAGGGACACAAGACTAATAATTGTCTCAAACCTAAGCGTGTCATCCAAGACCTCATCGAAGGAGGTAAGATCAAAGTAGACGGGCATACTACCAATGAGGATCATACAGCATTCAACAAACCCTTTCCTAATTACAATCAAGGAGAAACATCTAAGGGGAAAGGTAATGAGGTAAACTACACCTATTCCAAAAAAGACAACATGATCAATATGCTTGATATTAAAACCAAATCCATCAATGTGATGACAATTAAAGGTGCCTCATCCCACTTAAATGTTGTAACACAGAGCCAAGCATAGGTTACAATCAAAGGAACTCCAAAACTGACATCAACATCCATGGTTCCTATTATAAGTATTCCTAAACCAGCAGAAAAACACATTGTCACTATCCTCAGAGTGAAATATGTCTTGGTAGACCAATTGCAATGAACCTCTGCCAAAATTTCCATTTTCAAGTTGCTCAAGATATCCACTGTAGATAGGGAAATCCTAGAATAAGCTCTACACGCTGCTAATTTTCTAAAATATATTGATATAGACAAGTTTCAAGCGATGGTCAATCACATCTCAGCACCACATTACCTATCCTTTTCTGAAGAGGATGACAAGTCATTGACCCATCCACACAATCAACCCCTCCATATCGAAGTCCTTATTCATAAATCTTGTGTTAGATGCGTGTTGATAGATGGAGGTGTAGGATTGAATATCTATACACTGGATCTAATAAGGAAACTGAGTCTCTCAGAACAAACAATTGAATCTAGAAATAAGATAACCATCAAAGCTTGTGATGAGGAAGGAAGGTCCTCCAAAGGTCTCATTGTTCTACCTATCAGAGTCAGACCAATTGAGAGGAACGTCATATGTTAAGTTTTGGATCTACCTTTAGCCTATAATATCCTACTAGGGAGACCATGGATTCATGAAATGTAAGCTGTACCATCCACTTAGGTCACCAATGCATAAAATTCCCACATAATGGGGTGGAAGTGACAATTCCTGCTGATGCTAACTACACTTGCAAAAACATTAAAGCTGGTAGTATGATCCCACACAACAAAGAAGCTATGGATGCAGTTTCTCCTAAAACTACCAAAGACATGGTTATGAAAAGTTTTAGCAAAACCTTGAAACTTCAAGAAACAGGTATGGGAGAGTATAAACTGGACCTAACTCCCTCATTGACAGAACTTCCAGTGTCACCGAGATCCTATGGGAAACCTTCATCAACATTCACACCACTAGAATTCAAAGAGCCAGAAGTACACAAGGAAACTGGCATGATAAAGGCATCCACATCTTCTTCAGATAACACAGAAGAACAAGCAGTCTTGGATTGGCTTTAAAAATGTGAACTGGTGGAATCTGAGGTCAAACATGTAAAAATATCCCTATAACAGTATGGAAAGGGATATTTTTTCCTCACACAAATGGGTTACAAAGGAAAGGGACCTCTAAATGACACATGATGAGGGATTTTTAAACCTATACCCATGGAGTTCTGCAACATAAGAGATAAAACAGGATAGGGTTTTAATACTAAAATTGATAAACCTGCTTCCAAAGAGAGTCTGTCTTCTAAGATAGGGAGTGATAAAAAAGATGAGATAGTAATAGAACCATGGCCTTATGAAAGATTATTACATATTGGTATAGAGAATCCTGAATATCAAGGAGAACGCTATGTATCCAGCTTTGAGGTACCATAGGATCTTCACACTCCTTTGCTAGAACAACCTCCCATTCAAGTGGTAGGAGACACCATAGCAACAATCACTCAAGAGACACCCCGGCCATAGAATTTACATCCTAACTGGGGGCAATTAGTCACAATTTCACATGTCCTCAATCTACCCCACTTTGATCTACAAGAAGCTAACCAAGTACATCAAATAAACATTGCTAAATACTTAAGCAGGTCTGATGATGATATTGTTGAAAAGTGACAATGCAAGCACTTGTTATTTTGTCATTGCTGTCAAACCTTTACTGGTGAGACTACTGTTATCTGTTTGAGTACCATATCTATTTTTGATGGAGAAGATTTAACAAGAAGACCAAGCGAATGGTTGAGTTAAGGCAAGTAAAAGGGTACTTGACCAGTTAGCACTCTGGCAAAGAAATTAGTTTCTTATCTTTCAAAGATAGTTTTTCTGGTTGTTGAGTGCCGAGAAAAGTTGCTTGTGCTGAGTGAAGTTGTTCATGACGAGGAAAGTTGTTCAATGTCGAACACCATTGAAATTGTCGAGTGAAAACAATGATGTTGGCTAACTTACAATAATTGGAATAATGATGAGATTTGAGATCTCTGGCTGACTTAGTTAATTTTATTGGCTTATGTAATGTTAATTAAAGATTGATCCACATCATTTAATGTATGGGTAATCGTAATTAATGCATGGTTTCAAGATTTAATTAGAGACTACTTTGGAGAAGTAAATATAATGTAAAGATGGGATGATCCATTGGATCTGACCTAACCTAAGATCTATGATCTTATTTAAGCGGCAAAAGATTTATCTAACCTAAATAGAGAGGTATATGATAACCTAAGGGGTTATTCATTTGGTATGCTAAAGTGTGCTGCTGAATGTGAAGTGGATGCGTATGCAAAAAGAGTTGCATAGTTGATTTACTATTTGGCATGATCTAGCAGAAGAAGGCTGAATACAGAAGCATAGAGTTGTATGTGTGATTGCTTGACGGATTTCTAAGTAGATCAGAAGGTTGAAATGACAATGCAGGCTATCCAGTAAGTTAACATCAGAACTGTAATTGGATCTGAATTTGCAAAGTAAGTTGATGTATCAAATCACAACTGTTGATTACTTTTTAACCATTGTATTAGTTAAATCCTTTAACAAGGTTGACCTAATAGTCATTTGTATAAATCCTCTAACAAGGTGGCATTCAGGTAGAATGTTCTAAGTCCTCTAACAAGGCCACTCCTGACAGGGTGATTAAATCCTTTAACCAAGTCACACCTAGCAGTGTGTTATTGTAACCTTTAACAGGGTTGGCTCCTCATAGGGCATCACTTCAGA